>JARBWK010000009.1:3316570-3359070 GCA_030556195.1 Anolis apletophallus
GAGTCAAATATAACAAATATATAATATCAGCAATACGAGTCAATAACATACAGCAGGTATATCATATCTATGCAAGAGCAATCATCGTAAGATTCGTCAGTAAATAGCAAACATATTTGATAATCCAGCGGTCAATGAATGAGCCAGGTGGGCTGAGTTTAAGAATAATCCGTTACAAAAAACCCGGAGTTAATGTTTGAAATGAGCAAGTCACTTATCCGAATGGATTAAATCAACATCAAAGAGGCTCCAAGAAAAATATATACCGTTAAAACCCACATACAGCAGTGTCCTACTCTAGGCATAGTATGGAAAACGAGAAAGTAAAGCAGAGGGTATGGTGTACGTTCCTGATGTATCAGTATATCATCAGCTGCTGGAAGAGAGATCTAGTATTCCAAAGGTCTAAGCGGCTGATTGCTATGGTCAGGCAAAGCGCCCGAGTTTGGTAAGTCTTTACTTTTCGTGCCGCTCTGCTGAAAGAGAGACCTAGTATCCCAAAGGTCTAGTACAGGGATGCCCATTAGGTAGCTCGCAAGCTACTAGTAGATCTTCGGCCCTCTTCCAGGTGATCTTCAGGCCTCACCAGCCAGATGGGGCGCTCCTGCTATGCGCGCGCACACCCTGCATGCACGCGAGCTCCTGCTGCTGCCTTCCACTCTCGCGGTGCTTCTTTCACCTGCGGGGCATTACAGGAAGAAGGAAGCACGAGGCGGGGCCTCTGGAGGGAGCGCCCTGCCTTTCTCTCGTCCAGAAGCAGCTGTGCAGCCTCCGCTGCCGACGAGATAGGCAGGGTGGAGCGCTCCCTCTGGATGCCCCGCCTCCTGCTTTCTCCTTCCTGCAATGCCCCGCAGGCGGAAGAAGTGCTGTGCGGACAGAAAACAGCAGCAGGAGCATGCGCGGTGGTGGGAGTGCATGGCGGCAGGAGTGTGCGGCGACGAGGGCAGGTAGATCTTTTGGACTTGGTTGCTTTAAGAGTAGCTTGCTGAAAAAGTGTGAGCACCCCTGGTCTAGTAAGTCTGTAGGATCAAATGGAAGTTGTTTGTGCCGCTCTACTCATGATTAAAAAATCAAAAGCAAGCCGCAAAGGCCCAATGGCTATTCAATGAATGCTGTAACAGAACGAGTCTTGGATACCAAAAAGGAAGCCTCACGCCTACGGGATTTTTGTAGCAGATCCAAACCGTTTCGGACCTCAAGGGACCTTCATCAGGGCGATATATAATACAGCATAGTCTGTGGCTTCTTTCAGTAATAATATATAATCATACAAGTCTGGATACATATAATCAGTAGCATCACAAAATAAGTATGACCAACATACGGTGCTTTCAGTTGCACCAAGGCTGCAGCCACACACGTGGGGGTTTTCTTCCTTAATCTTGCTTCAGTCAATCTGAACAAGAAAGTGGATCACATGTCTTTTTGCTAAACTGATCTATTTATATCAGGGTGAGCTCCTCCATTTTCCTGTGGCATCCTGGCTTCTGAGAGAGAGAGAGAGAGAGAGAGAGAGAGAGAGAGAGAGCGCTCTGTATTCTTTGAATGCTATTTTCTTGCTTCTTGGCAGGAGGTTGGACTGGATGGCCCATGAGGTCGCTACGACCTCTATGTTTCTATGACTCTATCTCAGTGCTGTAGCTGCTAAGGATTGCTTGCTTTTGGACTCAATTCCATTTTTTCCCTTGGCAAATTAGTTAAATTTTCTTAGTTTAATTTCTTTCAGTTTTGCTTTTTCTTACTATTTCGGTAGGGGGGTGAGAGTGGGCATGCATTTTGGTGAACAGAGAAGATAGAGGGGGACAAAGGGTAGGTGTCAATAGGTGATATCATAACAATTCACTGTATGTATACTATTCTCACGAAACATATGAAAACAAAATAATAATAAAGACACAATAATCATCGAAATGAAAGCCAAACGTTTGTAATAATGTCAACAAAAGTGATGATTTGAAGGTTATTCACAAGTAAGGCATATTATCAAAACAATATAATCCGGATTATTCAGCATTAAAGAGTAACATATAATAATAGGTGCGTATATGCACAGTATCATATATCTATAATAATTAATAAACAGTTCTACATCTGGTCATTGTGCGTATTGAAAATAAGCGCCAATATGCAGTCCTGATAGCTCAATGAGACAATATAATCCGGGAGAGTCAATCGACCAGTGAGGTCAAAACATTGGGAATCATTCCTCCAATTAGAGAAGTCAAAACTCAAATTTCCATATGGGTAATCCAAATGAAATCAAAGGGCAAGCATACACGACCAAGCAAACTATAACTCCCAAATGGGAAAATCCAATGCAGACGCTGAGGGGCGGCTACAGGCTGACGGCAAAGTTCCAGGCCTGTCTGTTTCGCCTCCGTGGAGGCTTCCTCAGAGCACAGTAGCACGCTGAGTAGCACAGTAGCACTCTGAGTACTGGAACAAAGAAGGCATGACCTTCTTTGCCCCAGTATCATCTTACTGATGCTGCATGTTGCTTGTAATATCTTTGATGAATACTTGTATCTGGACGCCCTCCAGGCTGTTGGTCAGAATCTCACCTATAATGATGTATGATTGATTTTGGGCGCCTCCATAAGAAGGTCTCGAAGAAGCAGACGCGAAATGGGGTGGCCATACACCAGTCGCCTGTTGATTCCTAGTCCGGATTTATCACGAACATTCCAACCTCCTCCAAACACTCACACAGTTGTATCGGTTGCCGTGAGTCCAATCTGGTTTGCTACTGAGGACTGTTTGAACTTTGTTTGTGAACTCCTTTTGAATCACTTGGATATATTTACTTTGGTACTTGGATTTACCTGAAGATTTATAAAGAGGACTTTGACCATTGAGGTCTTTAATTCCTGTGGACAATGATTTGATGTATAATGCTGATATACTTAATCCGGATTGTCCTCTGTGCAGTCATGTGTTATGACAGTGTTTCCCAACTGCTGTGACGCGGCACAGTAGTGTGCCCGGACGGACCTCCTGCTGTGCCGCGAGAAAAGCTCTCTGCCCCCTTTCCTTTCCCCCCTCTTCCTGCCGAACTCCTGCTGCTTGGGGGAGGAGGAGGAAGGGCAGCTTCTCTGGCGCCGCTCTCCCCCATGACTCCGGCCCCTCGCTCGCTGAGGCCGTGTGGAGGAGGATGAGCGGTGGACGGGCTTCAGTGGCCGGGGCTGAAGCCAATCCACCGCTCATGCTCCTCCTCGACGGGACTTCAGCGAGCGAGGGGTGAGAGTAATGGCGGGAGTCATGGCGGAGAGCAGCCTCCATCTCTGGCGCTACTCTCCACCATGATTCCAGCCCCTCGCTCGATGAGGCCACGCAGAGGAGGAAGAGCATGAGCGATGGACAGGCTTCAGTGGGCAGGGCTGAAGCCTGTCCACCGCTCATGTTCCTCCTCTGCACGGCTTCAGCGAGTGAGGGGCCGGAGTCATGGTGGAGAGTGGCACCGGGGACGAGGAATTGCCGCCTTCGCTCTCTCCCCTGCTGCCCCTTTCACCCGTGAGCCGCTACCCGTGGCAATGGGAGCGGCTGAGGCTGGTGGGGGGACCCTGGGCCGGAGCCTGGGCTTGGTGGTGACCCTCGGCCTGCTCTACTGCCTGAGGGGCCCGCTTGCCAAGTTTGGTCCAGATCTATCATTGATTGAGTCCACAGTGCTCTCTGGATGTAGGTGAACTACAACTCCAAAACTCAAGGTCAATTAACTATATGTATTACTGTGCTAGAGTGTCATTTTGTGTCATTTTGGTTGGTGGTGTGCCTCCGGATTTTTTAAATGTTAAAAGTGTGCCGCGGCTCAGAAAAGGTTGGGAAACACTGTGTTATGATGTCTTGAATCTAATGCCATGATACTGTTACAATATATTTCAACTGTTTTGATATTATTCGGATATTTTCCTTATAGACTGTTTGATGGGAGAGAAATTTACTCATTCCCCTCATTTGGGTTTGCACGTTATATATTAATTTAGAAACCAGTTTCTCTCCTTGTGTTGGTGTGTATACTGAATAAGCAGCTTCCCTGTTGCCTTTGAGTTATAGCAGGATAGCAAACAACTTTGGAACCCTTTATCTTAAGTGATGAAACTGTAACATGCAAAATGTAAATACTTTCTGTTGTTAAATAAATACTGAAATTGTTTTGTCAATCACATTTTGGGGCAATGTTTACATGCTGTAGGTTGCCATAGGAATGATCTTCACTTCCAACCAACGGATACTTTGTGAAATATGAAAGCTCCAACCCGCAAAGGTCTGTCAGCGCCGCTTGGCCCGTTTGTTGACCTAACGAACCAAGCCCCGCGCGCCATCAGATAAGAGCAACATCTGGCGGGCTTTGAGGGCTTTGAACTGGAACCGCCCTTTGATGTGCCAGGCACCTTTCCTGAACTTTGATATGCGGAGAGCCGGATGGTCATCCCTGAGGAAGGAGGGGCCCAGCAGGGGGGCGGGCCGGGGAGGGCTTTTGAAGAGACTCTTGCGCGGGAAAAAGTTAGTCTATCTTTGCTTGCCCTGGATTAAGGACCTATTAAACTACTTATCCTTCAGCATTGCTTGGAGTGAGCGTGGTTCATTAGACCCCCCTTGCCGGAGCTGACAGGTCAGCTGAAGGAAAACTTTATAACAAGTGAAAATTTGTATGAAGGAGATAATTTTTGCATTTGAGAATGGCAGCTTAATGAATGGGTAGATAATGAAACAATGTTAGTGGGACAATTAAACATTGTATTTCTGCTCTGAGTCTAGTCAATGCACATTAATAGTCCCACAGCTAACCAGTTTCAATCTTCATAATGACCTGGTTATACTCCAGCGATGCCCTTCCAAATTAACAGATGAAACATGAACAGAAGGGGAAAAATCGACCACATATAATAGGAAAGTGCATTGTTAAGTTGTTTATGATAGTCTGATAAGCTATTATGAAATAAGTTTAGGAGAATTGGACTTTACTACAGAAAATATTCACTGTATTCATCACACACATTTATTTTACATTGCACGTACATGTGTACACTGTACATACACAATTCCAAAATGAGTAAGAAACCTATTGCTGACTGAGAAAAAGTTATACTATGGTTATGACTATACTGCTCTAATCCACATTATATATCCTAAACAATATTTAAAATTTCTTTAACTTTTCAGATGCTTTGGATTACAAATGTGACAAACTGAGTTTATTGGCCATGCCAAATGCAGTTGATGAAAATAGTATTCCCAAACATCTGAAAAACACTAACCAGGACAAAGTTGGTCAAACCATCCCTTTATGAATATGTCCCAACATTCCAAAATGATATGGATTAAATGGATAGATTATTGAGGGCAAATTATGAGTAGTGTGTGTTTAATTTTCTTTGCCACGACTCTACATATATGGGGGCAGGAATGGAGAATTAACCAGACATCAAAAAAGGTTTTAAGAGGTACTCTTAATTTATGAAGACTTATTTACGTTTATTTATTTATTATTTATTATTTGGACTTGTACGCGGCCACTCCCCGAGGGCTCGGACTAGTTTACAATCAGGTAAAACACACAGAGGTAAACTAGCTTAAAAAAGATTTATGGCCTAGCAATCAAAGGCTAACCGGAACGGGTGAGTCTTGCAGGCCTTGCGGAAGGAGAGAAAGTCCTGCATGGCCCGCACATCGCTAGGAAGAGTGTTCCATATTGACGGTGCCACTACAGAAAAGGCTCTGCGCCGGGTCAATGTGAGACAGATTGCTTTGAAGGTTGGTTCATTTGTTCAGAATGAAGTGACCTCTGGGGTTGGTAGGGGAAAAGACAGTCCCTCAGATACAGCGGCCCCAGATCATGCAAGGCCTTGAAGGTTAACACCATCACCTTGAAGGTGATTCTGTGCTCGATCGGAAGCCAATGAAGCTGCTGGAGGATAGGTGTTATGTGACATCTCACTGGAGCCCTAGTGAGAAGTCGTGCAGCGGCATTCTGGACGAGCTTAAGTTTCTGGATCACTGACAAGGGCAGGCTGATGTAAAGGGCATTAAAGTAGTCCAGTCTCGAGATGACCGTGGCTTTGAGCACCATGGCCAGGTGGTCTCTGGATAGGTAGGGGACCAGACGCCTAGCTTGACGCAGATGGAAAAAGGCAGTTTTGCTGATGCTGGAGACCTGGGCCTCCATCGACAGCAACGGGTAAAAAATGACCCCAAGGCTCTTAACTGAGGATGTCAGGCATAATGCCTCGCCATTCAAGCTAGGCAGTCGGGCCTCCCCACCAACCGGGCGGCCCAGCCACAGTATCTCCATCTTTGCTGGAGTCACCCTCAATCTACTGGCATGCAGCCAACCAGTAACGGCTTCAAGGCACTGTTGGAAACAAGAAGGTACGGAGTCCGGTCGGTCTTCCATTTTCAGAACGAGTGTGTCATCAGTGTACTGATAACACTCCAGCCCAAAGCTTTGAACCAGACCAGCAAGTGGTTGCATATAGATGTTAAATAATAAAGGGGAGAGAATGGCACCTTGAGGGACCCCACAGGTAAGTGGAGCCCTCTCGGAAACCAAACCACCCCTTTCCACTCGCTGTCCCCGGTTGTGGAGAAAGGACAACAGCCATTTCAGGGCTGTTCCCCTAACTCCAGCAACGGCAGGCCAAAAGATTGTAATCGACTGTATCAAAAGCTGCTGTGAGGTCCAATAACACAAGCAGTGCTGAACTGTCCTTGTCCAGTTGGCATCGAAGCTGATCTGAAATGGCGACCAACACTGTCTCCGTCCCGTGCCCCAAGCAGAAGCCGGACTGGAAGTTGTACTATTACATATAGTTTTCTAGTCTGCTTGTATGGATAGAAAGATCTCTTCCCATTAGAAGATGGACATGAGAAAAGCAGAGGACTTATTAATACAGCCATTTATAGATATTAATTCTCTCCTCTTGTTAAATGTTTATTTCATCGGCTAAGCTTGTTGGGGAATTTGGAGAGTTTTAGTCCAAAAAGTAACTGTTTATGGGCCAATGTATGTTGAAACTTCAGGAAGAGCATCAAGAGACTCCCCAGTAGAGAACATTCTTGCAGTTTAGACATTGACAGAGACCTGGTTGGCAGTCCTTCTTCAAATGTAACACGTGACTTCAATCAGCAGTACCTATTCACCCGAGTTCCTCCTAGTCATATAGTTATAAGTTATAAATCGTGAGTTATCTCTAAGAGAACAGATTGAATTGCAATTTTATCTTAAAGGAGAGAAATAATTTTAAGTAGCTTCCCTCAGGGCAATGTGTGTGGATAAATTGCACATTTTTGTTAAGGCGTCTTACATCTGTTAGCTTGGAAGCTGAAAATGGAAGATGCCGAGTCCGTGTCCCTAGAGAAGGACAAACCCAGTAAGGAAAGGGATTTTTAAAGCCACCTGCAAATCCTGGATTCAAGATCCCAGCTAGATAATGTACTCGGACAAAATGACCTCCATCTCAGTTTCAGGCTATGAAACGGTACCTTTGTGTTTATATGTGTATGTGCTGATTCTTATCCTGGAAAACATAAAATTAGTAAAGAGTTTGTATTTATTTTCTCCCATCAATCCAGTTTTTCTGATAACTGGCATGGCATACCCACTATTTGGATGATGCAACACTTCTATATTCGTTAATTGTCAGTATATAATTTGGATGCCTCACCAGACTACATGTGGATTCATTGTTCCCCAGCCTGATCCAAACAACATTAAGCCTTTGAAAGCTTCATTTCTTCTTAGATAAGTACCAAGCTACTATCCTGGATTTAATCTCCGGAAAATGCGGACTTTGCAAACGTTAAACTTATGAACTTTGGAAAAAAACTCTTTGATTCTAATCTACTGAGGAACTTTTGTATTGTGCCATATAGATATATTTGGAGCATTGGATTACAGTCAGGCAGCTTTTGGATTATATGTGTTGCTATTTTGATTATTGATGCACTTTACCCATGAAGGGATTACCTGAAGGTTTATGCGAATAACTTATGAATATATTTGTACTAAGATTTACAAGCCAGCTGTGGGAAGTGGTGCAGCTGGCTAAGTGTCAGCTGCATAAGATCTCTCTGACCTGTAGGTCATGAGTTTGAGGCCTGCCCGGGTCAGGGTGTGTGCCCGACCTTAAGTGTAGCCTGCTGCCGACTGATGAGGTGGTTATTTATATGCTAATCACATGTTTTTTATGTATTTAGAAGGAACATTCTTTAAAAGCTGCAGAGAGTGAGCAGTAGAATGTTCGCAGCAGCAAGCTGTAAGCAGAGGCTGTTGCCATGACAACAGAAGCCACTCTGGCTTTAGAATGTTCAGTTTGAATCTGACAGTTGGAGAATGTCAGTTGGCCAGCAGCTGTGACCAGAGTTTAGTGGGGAATTAGCAGTTGCTGAAGCTGCAAGCTGTCTGTAGGAGCTGCAGTGTGCAGTTCAGTTCTGTGTGTGGGTTTAGAGAAACCCAGGTTAAGGACAAGTGTAGTCCTAGGGTTGAGAGTAACCCAGTATTAAGTAGTTACTTGTGTGTAACTGTATCAAAGGAAAACCCCAGTGTTATATTGTTTAATATTGCAAGTTTGTACCTCTTCGGAGATCTTTGGAAACCACCTAAGCTTTGAGCCCATTTGTGTAAAATAAACTGTTAAACACTTTCAACAAAACATCTGTGGAAGTCGTTTATTCACAAAGACCCTCACATCTAGTGGTCAAGCATTGATAAATGGTGGCAGCAAGTTAATTAATAATAAACAAGCAAAAGATTGAGTATTGGTGGCAGTGGTCAGTCGTCCACAGTGAATCCAGTACTAGGTTAGGAACATCTTCACATTTGGTGGCAGCGGTGGGATTGAAGGATAGCCTGCCCTGCCACGGTTCGAAAAGTAAACGGGGTGAAGTTTCATCTATTACCACACCGACCCTTGCAGCTCGAAAGACAGTTCATTTGTCAAGTAGGATATAAAGGTACCACATTAAGTGGGGAGGCGAATTTTGACTGAATTATGAAGCCATAAAAATTCCAAGTTTGCCTTCCTCACAGGGTTGATTAAACTACCAACTATCCCCTTCTTTTATCACAAAATTCATTTAGAGAATGAACACAGAGGAGGAGGCACAAAGTGGTAAGCAGAATTCTGGGAAATGAAGTTTGGGAAGGACTCCTATGGCAGAGAGTTCAAAAGTTTGGAAGGACTCCCATGACATGTGGACTCCCATGGCAGAGAGTTCAAAAGGCCCCATTCTAAGCTACATTTTCCAGAATTCTGCTCCTTCCCACATAAAAGTGCATAGATTTTCCCTCCCCAAGTTGGAGAAGTTAGTTTTAAAACCGAGGTGATGCATTGCCTCCAGATCAGCAGTGCCAGAGAGTTCAAAAGGCTCTGCCCTAAACTACATTTCCCAGAATTCTGCTTGTTCTCCACATTAAAGCCTCAATGTGAGTGTGATGTCTGCCTCTCTCTCTGGGCCAACCATTTGGGGAGGGGCTTCTTCCTTGCCCGGCCATCCAACCAGGCATCCTCTCTACCCCTCCTTCCCCTCTCACTGGACTCAGAGTGGATTACAGTACACATACTTGCAGACAATCCCTGCAGTTCAACATATGACATATAAACATGTGACATTTATCACAGTACAGTACATACATTTTGACTTATTATTCATATTTTGACAAACAGAGGCACTCTGGAACTTTCGCTTTTCTCCACTAGGGAGCTGACAACCCTCTTCAGACTCCTCATCTCTCTCAGTAGGAATCATAGACCCTTCCAGCGACTGAGTTTTTATTGTATGTTTTATGATATGTTTTACGATGTGTTTTTCTTCTGCATTCCTCCACCCAGCGAATTCGAATAATAAATAAATAAATTTATGGCCTCATAAATCAGTCAACTCCTCATCTCTCTCAGCGCTCCCCACTTTTAATGTGGCCTCATAAATCAGTATTCGCTTTATCTCCTACTTGACAAATGCAACTGTCTTTCGGCTGCAAAAGTCGACAGCAGGCTACACTTAAAGGTTCAGCACCCACCTCGACCCGGGCAGGCCTCGAACTCATGACCTACTGGTCAGAGAGATCTTATGCAGCTGACGCTTAGCCAGCTGCGATTTACAGCCACAAAGGAGGAAAGAGCAGCCCCACACTGAATAAAAAAGGGCGGCTTCTTCTATACTTTATGTGTAAGAGGATATGAAATGAACTTTTAACACTCCCAACACTGTCAGTGGTTGGGGAGAAATGATTGCTTTCAGTGTCCCATCATTGTTATTGCATTCTGGAGAATCAGACGAGTATAAGAAAACCTTCCTGCTTTTGCTGCATCCAGAAAGCATACACTCATGATATCAGCACTGCATCGTATATCAGCCATGTGCTGCATTATGTATAGGCTGTGATTTTTGGAGGTCTTCCAACAGAGATGCCTTTAGACCACTGTTTTTCAACCTTTTTTGAGCACATTTTTTACATTTACCAAATCCTGGGGCACACCACCAACCAAAATGACACAAAATGACACTCTAACATAGTAATACATACAGTTAATATGTTTTTAAATGTATTTATACACTCAGTGTGAAACCTGGGCCTGTTTCAATGAACACAACATAGATATGACTTCCTCTCACATACTAATACATGGCTATCATGTCTTCTCTCAGCCTTCTCTTCTCCAGGCTAAACATGCCCAGCTCTTCAAGCCGCTCCTCATAGGGCTTGTTCTCCAGACCCTTGTGAAATTTCACCCTGAGTGAAACTTGCTTCCATTTAACTATGGATGCCATGAAGCTGTTATAAACAGTTCCTTTGGGGGGGGGGGGCAACTCTCAAAAAATCCAGTAAAATAGTAAAAAAAAAACATTTCCAAATGGAGAGGCTCAATTTGTTTCTTGGAAACCTGTGTATGCTTCAGCCTCCCGATGCTTCCAGGTTCGCTCACTGCCCAATTCACCAATGTGGAGCTTCCGGCTTTGACTGTTCTTGCGAGAAATCCAAGCCAATGAGAAAACGCCGACTCAATCACTTCCGCCCAGTGCTCTGCTTTTGTGGAGGGAGGAGGGAGGCAGCAAAAGAGGCCACACAGATCTATGAAACGTATAGAGTCTATACATTTCATAGATCTGTGTGGCCTCTTTCACTGCCTCCCTCCTCCCTCCGCCCAGTACTGAAAGAGGAAGAAAGAGCTGCTAGGAGGGGGAAGAGTGCCAATTTCCCACGGCACACCTGATGATTGCTTACGGCACACTAGTGTTGTTGGGAAACACTTGTTGGGAAACACTGCTTTAGACTACTAGTGTTGCAACCTAGACCTGGAGGGTCCCTCAGTAAACCACCACGAAGCAGCCGTGATTAAATGCTTCATTTAGAATAAGTAGAAAAAGGAAAGAGATATGAATATAGTCCACTGATGCTCCCAGTATCAAGGTATTGCTGGGCAATAGTTTGAAAGAGTTCAAGATCCAATAAATGAAGAAATAGTCTTGAAACCCCACTGGGCTAAAATCCTGGATAAGTCCTTGGCAAACGATGGCTTGGCTGAATACTTGAGTACCGTGACGTGGAGGCTCCGAGGCCTGGTCCTGGACTTGAGTTCCGTGGAGCTTGGCAATGAGAACTGAACGTTGGCGCAAGATCCTGAGCGCCAATGAGAACCAACTTAAATAGGCCTCTCATTGTTTTTGCCTCGGAGGCGTTGACTTCGGTGCAACTCTTTCTCAGGAACAGTTTGTGGGCCTGACTTTCCCAAGCCTCCCGAGGAAGGCAAATATGTCAGCTTATTAGCGGCTGCACCTGGAGAAAGGGGGGATAACGAGGCTTTGCTTTCCCGGCGTTCCTTATCAGGTTGGGAAGAAAGAAGGCTGCGTCTGGCCTTGACCGCTGGCTGACGTGGAGGCCTCTGCAAAGAATCTTTCTTAGACCTGGCTGGTGTCTTGGATTTAACATGGCTTCTATCTGGCTTGGCTATGGAGTCGGGCTGGGGCATGACAACTAGATCACCCTTGGAATCCTTTCCAATGCTATCAGTCTACAGAAGCAAGAATAAGAAAGGCATGAGAGGAAGTTGTGTGAATACTAGGCATGGTTTAGAATCCAAAAATGGCGATTCTTAAATTAAATGGGGGGGGGGGGGATTTTTTTTTATTAGTAAAAGAAAGACTTACAAAAATTTCCCAAAAATTTCTGAAATGTAACTTAAGTACTAACGAAATTCGTTAGTAATTCGTTTGCCAGAGCATGCGCATTCAGATGGTTTTGGCCTGCAACTCCCAGAAATCCTAACAGCTGGTAAATTGGCTGGGAATTCTGGGAGTTGTAGGCCAAAACTTGAATAAACCACACTGAATTCTAGATGGGACTCTCCAAATAGGAAGGAGGGAGGGAAGGAGGAAGGGAGGGAGGGGGTTTTCTATTCTTGGAAGCAGCAAAAGAAAAGGAGGAGGAGCCCCCCCTCACTCCTCGCTGCCTCTCTCTCACCCCGATCCTGAGGGAGCGAGGGCCCAAGTTTGCCCAGGCTGAGAGGAAAAGGAAGAGGCCTGAGGCTGTGAGGAATGGTGGGAGTTAAAGTCCAAAACACGTACCTGGAGGGCTGAAGCTGGCCCCTGCGATGGGGCATGGCAGAGCAACGGGGAAGAGAAGCATCTGAGAGAGCGCAGGGAGAGAGAGGAGGAGAAGCGCGCGTGTGTGTGTGTGAAGCTGGCCCCTGCGATGGGGCATGGCAGCAGAGCAACGGGGAAGAGAAGGAGGGGGGAAAGCCTGAGAGAGAGGGAGGAGAAGCGCGCGTGTGTGTGAAGCTGGCCCCTGCGATGGGGCATGGCAGCAGAGCAACGGGGAAGGGAAGGAGGGGGAAGGCCTGGAGGACTACACTTTCCAGAATGCATTGCCTACCTAGCAGCAGCGTCACTTCCAGTTCCCCATAGAAATGCGGGAAAAAGAAGAAGCTGAATGAAGGCGGGAAGGAAATGAGGGGGAGAAGACAGGGAGAAGTGAGTAGTACGTAGTACAATAATTAATTAATTAATACTTAAGAATTTCTTATGATCCTAACGCAAATTGTTGGCCTCAAGGACCGTAAAAGGAAGTCTACTTCCGGGATCGCAGCAGCGATACGTAAAACCTCAAAAGTCCCATTACATACGAATCTCTTACGAATCCTTTTAATTTCCGTTTCATTTTTCTCATGCCTAGTGAATACCGTAGGCCCATTTATTACTCCAGCTTTCCAACCAAAGGCATTGTTCATTTCAAGTAAAAGAAATAGGGATCTAGATTACATGCATTACATGAAGAGTTCTTGAACAGATCCTTCACATCTGGGCTTACTTTATTCTGCGTTTGAGTGTCAAAGATATGATCAAAGATCTGAGAATTAATTTTAGATTATTAGAATTTTATCCATGAGCCAAACTTCTTACTAAGACGTTTCCCATTAATGTAGGTCTCTGATTGCAGTAAACACATAGAAGATGAATGGAAAGAACATTACTTAATAAAATGGTGATGCATTTAATTCAGTATTTCGTTTTAATAACTATATATGAGGGTGGGCTCCTTATTTGAAAATGTGATGTTCTTGGGTGGAGGAGGGAATGGGGATTAATTATATTAATAGATAATGTTAAAATTAGGACCATGTGAATTCTACCGGCGTTCCCTCCTGGAATGATCAGATGAAAGGCTCTATTTTTGCAAAAGTTAATTGGTTTTCCAATTATCTACCTCCAAACCTAAAGCAATAGAAATATAATGATATCCTTATGAGGTGATATAAATCAAAAAGATGTTGAATAAATTCCATAAAGTTTGAGATAATTCATAGATACAGCATTGTGTTTCGGAAGTATTCAGAAGTTCTGGATGTGTTTATTATCTCTTATGAATGAAGGTGCTCATCTGTGAAGACACCCACAAATAATGAGTCCAGGGTAATTGATTCAAGCAATAAAAAGAAAGAAAGAAAGAACCGTCAACATCCATCAGCAAAACCTTCTCAAAGCAAACCCAGTACAAAGACTATTTCAAAGCATACAAAGTTGAAAAGCCTGTTGAAACCTATTTGGATAAACGACTTGTTTTTCTTAATAACATGGACCCCAGCAACATCTTTTGTTTCGTTAAGTATTGTGTGACCGAGGTGAATGTCTTGCCAGTTAGGTTTAAAAAGCATCTGTTAATCCCAAACTATATGAAGAAGCACAATCAAAATAAGCATTTTTCATATTGATGATTTACACTTGTCTTCATGAAATGGCATTATCCTTCTATAGAAATGGGGAAAACGCAGCCAGGATCATTTTAATTAGACTTTACTCATAGATTCAAAACAAAGCTCACTTTCGGATAGGCACAGGAAACATTCTCAGGGGGTTTTGGGCAGCAACATCCAGATTCACTCAGCCAACATAACCAGAGTTATGAGTTATGGCATCCAATCATTCTGTTGATCTTGCGGCTGCATTCGACACTGTCGACCATGACCTGCTGATCCATTGACTTGCCATGGCGGGAGTTCGTGGTCGGGCCCTCAGTTGGTTTGACACATTTCTTCGAGGCTGGTCTCAATGTGTCAAGTACCTAGCTCGAACCTCTGACAGATCTGCCCTCTCATGTGGGGTGCCTCAGGGAGCAATTCTCTCCCCCCCCCCTTCAATGTCTACGTGAGACCTCTTGCCAGCCTCGTGCGGAGCTTTGGTCTGGAGTGCCACCAATATGCGGATGATACCCAGCTGCTTTTATGGCTGGAGCCTGGAGTCACCTCAATACCAGACAATTTCACCTGATGTCTTGAGGCTGTATCGAGATGGCTGTGTGCCAGTAGGTTGAAGGTGAATCCTACTAAGACTGAGATTTTGTGGCCTGGCCGCCCTCCTGGAATGGCGCCCTCTCTGCCCAACTTCGATGGTGCCCCCCTTCATCCATCTTCCACTGTTAAGAGCTTGGGTGTCATCCTGGATTCACAGTTGACTATGGAGGCCCAGATCGCTCATGTGAGTAAGCAGGCCTTTTTCCATCTCCGGCAGGCGAGACAGCTGGCACCTTACCTCTCAGAGGAAGCCTTGGCTACAATCATCCATGTGACGGTCACATCCAGACTGGATTATTGTAATGCCTTGTATGTTGGCCTTCCCCTGTCGACTACTCAGAGGATCCGCATTATTCAGAATGCGGCTGCCAGGCTACTTGCAAAAACACCTTTGAGATGCCACATAACTCCAACTCTGTGACACTTGCTCTGGCTTCCAATGGAATTCTGGGCCATTTAAGTTGCTGGTTCTGACCTTTAAGGCGCTTCATGGTCAGGGGCCGGCATATCTCAGAGACCGCCTCTCCCCTCTTCGCCGCCAGTGGTCGCCACGACTCCTCCAACTAAACTTACTGTATGTTCCAGGCCCCAGGGAAGTACGTCTCGAGAGCACAAGACACAGGGCCTTCTCCACCTCTGCCCCTGTCTTGTGGAACTCCTTGCCTCCCCACTTGAGGGCCATGCGTGACCTGCGACCCTTTGCTCAGGCACTCAAGACCTGGCTTTTTAGCAGAGCTTTTAATGTCTAATGCAGTCTATTTGGTATTGTGTGTTTTTAATGCAATTATTTAATGTAAATTGCCTGGAGCATTTTAATGGAGGGCGGTTAACAAGTGAGAAACTGATGATGATGATGATGATGTTGTTGTCAGTTGGTTGAATGATTTTATTCCACATTTTTATCTCAACCTTCAAAAAAGCATGTGATGGGCTGAACTCCATTTGGAGGTAGCTCATCTTAACAGGAAACTATCAGCATCCACTGCTTATAAGCCACAGTCATCTCAAGGCTGGATTACTGCAACGCGCTCTACATTGGCCTTCCTCTGTCGGTGACCCGGAAGCTCAGGCTAGTGCAGAACACTGCCGCCCGGCTCCTGTCTGGCACGCCAGCTGGCGCCCACATAACACCTGTTTTGCAGGATCTGCACTGGCTGCCAATTGAGCACCGGATCACCTTCAAAGTGTTGGTCCTCACCTTTAAGGCCTTACACGGCCTGGGGCCAGCGTATTTGAGGGACCGTCTCACCCCATATTGCCCTCCGAGATCACTTCGGTCTGAGGACTCCAATCTCCTGGAGATACCTTCAGCTAAACTCGCAAGGCTGACTGCTACCCGCCGGAGGGCGTTCTCTGTCATAGCACCTACGCTGTGGAACGCCCTCCCGGCCGGAACTCGGGCTATGAAGGACTTGCTCCCGTTTAGACGGGCCTGTAAAACATACCTGTTTAAGCAGGCCTTTGGTGAGTCAGTCCTGCCCATGCCCCGCCATCTATTCGTTCTTCTGAGGATGATGTGCTGTTCATTGTGTTAACTGTGTTATTAATTACTATACTGCTGTTGTTTTTAATTGTTTTTAACTGCTTATTGCCTGTATTTTACTGTGCCCTTTGGCTCCTGTAAGCCGCCGCGAGCCTCAGGGAGTCGGTGGCATAGAAGCCCGAATAATAAATAAATAAATAAAATAAAGTTTTAACTACTAACTTTCCTCTATAGCGGTATGCTATCCCTATAGAAAATCTTTAATGAAAATATTTTTCTAAGTGGTGTTTCTTGAGCAGAGCTCTACTGTCTTTAGGTAGGATCCTCAGAGAGCTGATCTGAGGAATTGCTTATTCATTCATTTCATTTCTGTCTTCCTGTAGTGGGATCAAACGCAGCTCACAGAAAAAAAATACATAAATGAATGATACCTATCAATAGGATTTCGAATACAATTAAAGATCATCACATTAAAATGATATAAATTGAAAAGTCATAACAATAGTTAAAAGTGAAGCATACACGCTATTATGAAAGCCCTCTGTGAGTGATTACATATTAAATTTTGATTAAATAAACAAATCTGCTATTGAAAGTACACTTGATCAATTCACCTATCGCCAAGACCTACGACTCCTCGAACGCTTTCATCAGCGCTGTCTTCACACAATCCTAAATCTACCCTGGACCGACTATGTGACGGATGTTGCTGTCCTTGAGCAAGCAGGGGTCACCAGCATTGTGGCCATGCTATTGAGAACACAGCTGCGCTGGGCAGGGCACAAGGTCTCTAGGGAGGAGGACCACTGCCTCCCAAAAATACTACTCTACGGTGAACTCGCCACAGGTCAGCGTAAGAGAGGCGCTCCCAAAAAGAGATATAAGGACTCCCTGAAACAACACCTCAGGCTCAGCCAGATTGATCACCACCCTGGTCTCACATTGGGAGGCATGGAGACGCACTGTCCACAATGCTGCGGCCTCTTTCGAGAAGTCATGCCGAATGGATCTCGAAGAGAAACGACAACGCAGAAAGAAAAGCAACTTGGAAACGACATCACCCAAAGAGACTTTCTGCTGTGCTTTCTGCAACCGGACTTGCCTATCTCAGATTGGCCTTTTTAGTCATCAATGCGCTTGTAAAAAGTGTGGGATGAGTCCTTCTTAAGAATCTTCGTTCGCGAAGTAATGCCGAGAATAATAATAGTAATACTTTATATCATTTTAAAAACAAGCTTAATAAGATATCCTAATATAGTTAAACATTTACATAAGTGGCAAC
Source organism: Anolis apletophallus (assembly GCA_030556195.1). Classification (NCBI taxonomy): domain Eukaryota; kingdom Metazoa; phylum Chordata; class Lepidosauria; order Squamata; family Anolidae; genus Anolis; species Anolis apletophallus. The sequence continues at coordinate 3,334,119 of JARBWK010000009.1, forward strand.
AGATGGACCACCTCCCACAGAACTGCAATTGAAATGCAATGGCTGATGAACTTTGGAAAGATTTGTTATTGTGTAGCATTGCCTTCTTTGTGTAGCCAACAAAAATTGGCTGCTTTTCCTGTATTTCCCATATGGCTTTCAATGTTTTTCCGCAGTATGAATGCTTATTTTTAGAAACAGTATAACAGTATTCCTTTCTTAGCAGCCTCACAGCTGTTTGCACACATTAGCCCATTGTTTAGTTAACAACCAAACATTACTGAAAGTAAGATTAACAACTAAACACTTACAATTAAAAGTAATGAAATGGTTAGGAATCTGAATGTCTTCAATTACTATGGGAGATATTTATTGAGGATCAACAGTGTGATATTCATGTATAAAAAGTCAAAGATTGGTCCTAGGTTGAGTTCAAGTCTTCTGATGGAATATGTTATGAATTATATCTACGAGGACGAAGGTTCATGTCTGATGTCGAGGTGAAGACAATGAAGTATTTGTGACTCAGTTCAGCCCAACACATTTTAAATAAAGGAATACAAAAGTTTGTTGACAGATGGACAAAGTGTATTAAAAAGCAATGAGATTGTGTGGAAAAAGTATGTATTTGTCTTTTCTGAAAGTTGATTGAAATAAATTCTGGAGCCAGAATGTGGATAATTTTTGACTCACCCTTACAGCTATGATGAAGTTAAGGAAATAGACGTGCTTCTGAGACTTATTGGGGTATCAGAGGTAATAGTAACACAGCAATAATTGAGATAGCTTCCTACACCACACACGCAAAAGGAGCAGCCCAACATGTTTCAGGAAAACTTTCATTCACAGCTAGCTTTATACACATATGAAATTAAACAAGCAGACCAGTGTCACGATGCACGGACTTGACCGGCCCCTTAATCACACACACAGAGACGGACTGAAGGCTAACTACTTTATTGAATATAAAAACAGTTCAAAAGATATATTGTCCATAAGAATAGCAAAGCAATCCAAAAGGCTTGAGCAACAATGTCCAAAACAGCTGGGCAAGGTAATCCAAAGGCTTGGCAGGGTTCCGCACAGCAATGCGGATTCAGGAACAAGGCAAGGTAAATGCAAGGCAAGACTTGATGACCACTAGCCAACTTAGCTCCGTGGACCAACTTCGCTTCACGTCTGCTCAGAAGAGACGTGGCCGAAGCACTGGGGATTCGTTCCCACGGATCCTATACTTAATCTTTCGGCCGAGGTCCCCGACGCTCTAGGCTTCTTCGTCTCCAATCTCTGCTGACGGACCTCAGCCTGTCTAGGCTGTGGTACCATCCCCTTCTGCTGGACTCAATGTTACTTCTCCTATCAAAGGTTCGACCTTGTCTCCCAGCACCTGGGTCACTATCTACATGAGAGCTCTCCTCCCTAGAATCTTCCCACCCGCTTTCTTCCATGTTTTCACTCACAAGCTCCTGTGAGTCTCTCCCACCCAGGTGTTCATAACTTTCACTATCAGTGCTTTCCATGAGCACCTGGTTATCTATGTCTCCGTAAGTGTCAAACCAACCGTCTTCCCATGCCAAACTTTCTGTGGGCGAAAGAGGCCCGCTAAAGGGAAACGCTCCCTCTGGTAACCCTTCCAAATCGTCTTCTGAATCTGGTTCTGCAGCTGCAGGCCCCAATGCCAATGGGACCCCGGGTCCTAGCCCCTGCTCTCCAGGCACGAACGAGTACTGCTGTGCTACAACCAGGTAAACTGTGTTTATTAGGGGTGGTTGATCCATCAAAACTCTGTTTCTAAACTCGCGTTGGGGGTGGGGTGTGGAATTGTCATCGGTGGTTCAATATAGAAACTGTTCCGAAAAATTTCCGTAAAATTTCGTTATTGAAATGTATTTATTAACGAAAATTTGTTATTATTTCCTGTTAGTTCTCAGCAGGAAAGGAGGTGGGGAGGGCTGTGCTGAGAACTAATGCACGTCAAGGCTTGACGTGCTTTAAGTCTTAGCGGGGAAAGAGGAGCGTCCGCACTTCCTTCTCTGGTAAGAACTAAACTGTGCCAAGCCTTGGCGTGCTGTAGGTCTTAGCAGCGAAGGGGGAGCGTCCGCACCTCTTTCCTTGCTAAGAACTAACCTGCGCCAAGGCTTGGTGCGGTTTAGCTCTTACCACAGAAGGAGGTGCAGACGCTCCTCCTTCCCTGATAAGATCTAAACCGCGCCAAGGCTTGGCGCAATTGAGTTCTTAGCGGTGAAGGCGGTGCGGAGGGCATCCCCTCGCGTCCTCCTTCCCTGCTGAGAACTAACCCCGAGATTCGGAGGAATTTCCTCCTGTTCTCCAGTGTCACGATGCAGGGTCTCGGCCCGGCCCCTTAATCACACACACAGAGGCGGTAATCAGCTAACTATTTATTGAATAATAAAAAAACAGGTGAAAAGGATAATTTTCTTTAAAAGTATCAAAGTTGCAATAACAAGGTAAAGAGTTCTTAGGTAAATCCAAAAGCAACAGCTTAGCAAAAGCTCCGCAAAACAAAGCGGATCAAAAACAGACTTGGTCCGTGGCAAGGCAAACAAAGCAAAGTTCAAGAAAGCAAGCCCAAGAAACTTCTTGGCATGGTACGAGCCTCAATCCTGGCTCCGTGGATCTTCACTCGCTTCACTCCCTTCAGATCAGAAGTGGCTGAGTAACTGAGGATCCGTTCCCACGGATCCTATACTTAATTCCCTGGTGAGACCCCGCCGCTCTAGGCTGCGGCGCCAATTTGTGCTTCGGGACCTAGCGCTCCTCTGGCGCTCTAGGCTTCGGTGCCATTTCCTCCTGCTAGACTCAATGCTCCGTCTCCTATCAAAGCTCCATCCTTGCCTCCCAGCACCTGGGTCGCTATCTTCATGAGAGCCTAACTCCCTTTCAGCTTCCATGGGCTCATCCCTGATCCTTTCCTGCGACCCGTAACCACCTGGTTTCTCATACTGATTATCGGAGTCAGCACTTTCAGTGTCAGCCTGACTTTCCCAGCTATCATAGCCATCAGGCCAGCCATCATCCCAGGCCAAGCTCTCTGTGGGAGAGGAAGGCCCAGCTAACTCATCAGCCCCTTCCTCCATGTCCTCATCAGCTACAGCTGGCCCCAATGCAAGTGGGACCCCCGGTGCTGCCCCCTGCCCCCCAGGCACAAAAGGGAACTGGGTTGCTACATCCAGGCTCTCCCTCCACTTGTGAGAGAGAGCCTGGGGAAACGGAGGAAAGCTCAGCCGGGCTGCTTCCAAAGCGCCCGCCTCAGCTCTCAGCTGGCAAGAGGAGAAAGGAGGGTGCTGCTGCCCTCCCGTCTCCTCTCGCGAGTTGAGAACTGAGGAGGAGAAAAAAACGACCTAATAACATTACCTTTGCAAAAAATGGCGATCCCGGGTTCGGTTTTGAAACTTCACTTCCGGGTTGGACGCCGAGGGTCGATATAAGGTCAAAATAATTTCAAATACAAAATATTAACAGGTTTCAAAGTATTTAAATTGGAGATATCCACCCGTAGTGTTTAACTAAACATTTTTTTAATGTGTTGTCAAAGGCTTTCATGGCCGGAATATTTTAAATTTTCTAAAGCATCTTCTAAAATATATCCTGAGAAGATTTTTTTTCTTTGGTCAGTCTCCACTTTTAATAAGTTTTTCATTTTTGTGATAACACATAAGGATCTATGCTTTTTCAACATACCAAAATAGATTGGAAGGCAGACTAATCTGTTTTTCTCCTTTCTCTGTTGAGAAATAGTGCAAAATGGTATGGTTCAAGATGGATTCATGAATGTCCATTTCTTCCATGTTTAGAGACAAGCAGCTCTTGCTGGGAAAGTTCTGTGTTTTGAGTAGTTGTATAAACAAGGTGTGTTTATTTTATTTTATTTATTTATTTATTTATATTTATATTTCAAACTTGTATACCGCCACTCCCCGAAGGCTCGCAGCGGTTTACAAAAGTTTGAGTGCCCAGTGGCACATCAAGACAACATATACAAGTGGACAAGGGAAGAACAAGAGGATGGGGGGGGGGGAGGGAGGGGGAAAGGGAGGTGTCAGCGACGGTGCCTCCTAGAGTCCCGCCCTGCCATCAAACGGAGGCAGGCGGGGGTGTCCCAGAAGAAGCGCCTCTTTTCCCTTGGGAGCTTCAGGTGAAGAAGTGTATTGTACATTTTCAGTTCTGTGGGAATCAAGGTTACAGTTTAGTCAAAATAATGTGTAGCTGTAGGTGTATCCAATCATATTGAACAAGAAAGGTGGAGTTATGGCTTGTTGTTTGAAAACTATAAAGTCCCTCCATCTTGTGTGCTCTTCATTCATCTCTTCTTATTCTGTTTTCAGTTTGCTTATGTGCTCAATAAAGTTTGATACCTGCATTAAGGCATGTTTAATCTACTGAGTTGACTCCTTTCCTGAATCTATTCAAATAGATCCTGGTTACACATTGCTCTGAATATTCTGCAGAAACTTGTTTAAGTTTCAAATATATATATTTCATATTTCTGGACAGTTGTCAACAGTTTTGTTCTTCACACACGTTCAGTAAGTGGTTCTGGAGGGAGCTGTTTTCTTGCCTGTCAGACATAAACAATACACCAAGGAACTTTGGAAGTCTCTCAGTCTTAGGGTTGCTATAAGTTAAAGGCGACAATGGCAAAAATAAGAATATCTTATATGAAATACTATCTCTGATTTCACCTGCCTGCTGATATCTTAAGAAAGATGCTGGCTTGGATCCTTGAACCTCTTCTTATAATTTTCTTGACACCTGTCTTTTGATTCTTTACAAACATTGATCTGTTTATTTTGCATAGTAGATCATGGTCTCCTCCAGTTTGCTCATACCAGCACGGAGCCTATGAAGAAAGAATTTGTATAAGATCAAAAGGACAAAGTCTCAAATCTAAGTTGCCTCTACATCATTTCCTTTACAATAGTATAGACTTGAGTTCATAGCATGGCTTTCTCATCTCCTTGTCTTAATGCTAATGAAGGTTCCAGTTTGTTTTTGACTTAACTTTGTGTCATCATTTTCATGGAGTCAGACAGGGCTTTAAATACATATTTCAGTCCCATTCACATGTACACAATGTAGTTTAGACTTTGGTATCAATCTAGTCTTGTATCTTACTCTAGTGAAGTCACTATATGTATTGAGGGTTTTGTATTTATTGTATGGTTAAATGTGTGGTTTGCATTATTACATTTGTATTGTATTAGATTGTTATATGCTAAACAGACTACAAAGGGTTAACGAGGAATATTAAAGTGCCCAGCCTCTAAGATGTTCGGTTGCTATGACAACAGGAGGCGGAGCCTAACACTAGCTTTAGCAGGTCCAAGTTTGAATTTCTTGTATCAGTTAGTCAGGAGCAGTTAGACTAGCTGATAGCAATTTGAAGAGTTGCTGTTTTCTTTTCTGAGGGAAATAGAAAAGGCTGGTTTTAGATACTGCAGAAAGGCAGTTAGGCTTAGAAAGCCTATAGGAACCACTGTTTATAGGTTAGGCTGGGAAGCTAACCTAACATATAGATAGGAAGCCCATTGAGGCAAAATATCTATAGTATTATTAATTTACTGTTTGAAGAGATATAATCAAACATTGTGTTTAGGGAATAAGAAACCTTAAGTTCTGTACCTCTCTGAAGTTACTGTAACCACCTAATCTCTGAATACTTTGAAAACTCCATGCTGTTGTTAAAAATAAACTGTTGAAGTTCCTCCTTACAAATCTCTCCGTGACATCATTTCAAAACACAAGCCTCAAAATTAACCCCTCACATCGGGTGGCCAGGATTGTTATGGTGGCAGCTTGAAAGTCTATGTTGGTGTTAAATCTACCTCTATAACTTAGTGGACTTAAGTTTAGAGAAGAAGTACGCCTCCATTACATTGGTGGCAGTTTGATTGAAAAAAGATCCTCAAGTGAAGATGCTAGATGTAGGCGGTGATTCTTTACACTTACTAACAACAAAAGTCTAATGCCTCATTCACACACTTATAGAGGCATGTTATTCTTATACTCATTAACATAGTTATGCAAAAGCAGCATAGCTCTCTCTCTCTCTCTCTCTCTCTATCTATCTCTATATATATATATATATATATATCCTAAATACCTCATGCTTCTATGAAATAAAAATAGTGTAGCCAATAGTAATTATTAAATCTGGTCTTCACCTCTACCTGTTTCTCTTGTAGAATTATTTTCAAGCACCGAATACCTTTCACCCAGTATCTGTGCTGTATATTGCTTACCCTATATACTCATGTATAAATCTTTAAATTTTAGGCCAAAAATCAACCAAAAGAACCTGGGTTGACTTATCCATGGGTCGATGTGGGTAGTGTGCCTTACAGAAAAAAGAGAACCATTCCCATCTTTTAATGGAATGGTGAAAGGAAAGAGCTTAGTTTTCCTGGGAAAACCTAAAAGAAGCACCAACTCCATGTTCTCTCTTCACTGCAGTGATTGGTTCTCTGAGATGTCATTGGTGCTTTCCCCTCTCCACGGAAAAATCCTTGACATTATCAAAAACCATAATTTTGATTATCAAACCAGTCCTTAATATATACATAAGGCTAACTTTGACATAAGTATATATTATAATTATTTGAGTGAAGTACAACTAGTCAAGGTAGCCTCTCAAAATACAGCCTGTTGATTTTTGTGGATTTCAGAGCTCTAAACTGAAGAGACCTTGTTGTTTTTCACATTGATCAGCTTGTCAAGAACATAAGAGCAGATTCAATCAAGAACATCATAGCAGAGCCATGTAAATATACTCCGTTGTATGTGCAAACATATGCCTTTGAATGAGTTTGATAAAAGCAAACAACTGCTCAGAGGTGAGCAACCTTATCTTAATCCTACTGTGGTTGAGAATAGCATATCACTGTTTTGTTGTGATCAATATCAGATTATAACCTATGTGTACTGGAAGATGATAGTAGGGCATGAGGGGCATTAGAAAAGTTAATTTCCCCTTCCTTATTTTATGGAAGTTGATTTGAAATACTGATTTGGATGTGTTTTATCAATTTTTAATTTCTGTTCTGTCTTTCCTTTGACTTTGATGGTGTCGTGATGCAGATGCCAAGTAAAGCCAAACCCAAGAGTAAAAAGGGATAACAAAGAGTTTATTGTACAAGAAATGGAAGGGGACTAACAAAAAACTAGCCTAACTGACCAACCCCACCCCCCAAAAAACGCACAGAGAAACCCAAAAATCACCGAAGGAATGATCCAAAACAAACTAAAAACGTCATTTGCGACATCCTCAGAGGGTTGAGCCAATAGCATAGTCAATAACCGGTCCGGAGTCATGGGCAGGAGAAAGATGGAGAAACGAGGAGGCAATCCAAGGTCCACAGGAGAGAAAGTCCAGCGGAGTTCAAACCCCGCCACAAGGAACACATGGCTGTAGGAGTAAACTGGATCAGGAACACGATGCAAGATATCAGGATACAACACAGGATACCAAGAACAACTCCTTGTTCGCCACAAGGAAACTCCCAAAAAAAACCCGCATTAAATAGATCTAGAGATCAGACTTGCCCAAAGAGGGCAACTCCTCCTGATTAAGCGATGCAGCTGCTTCTCTCTCTGCGGCTGAAACCCTTTGTGAGTCCCTCCAAGATCCCCAGCGTCTTTCTAAACTTAGCGTATCCCAATCATTCCCTGAGGTTTCAGAGGGCCACTCATTATCACTATCAAACCCCAGAAAAGTATCACTACTGGTGGCTGCATTACACACATCCTGAATTTCCTGTACTTGAGTCCAATATACAGTAATTCAGTATCACTGTCTTCTGACGATCTTTCCCCATCCCTGGGGAAACGCTCAAAGGACTCAGAGTCCGTAGGATCCATAAGTATTTGCCGTACTCTCTTCCTTTGTGCCAAACTTTCCCTGCTGGAATCACTTGCAGCCCTCTTTCTGCCTGCTCCAGCGTGTAGGTTACTCTCAGACCCACCCATTTCCATACTACACTCAGACGCTGTAGATTCAGCATCCTCCCCAGCCCTACTCACAGGCAAAGCCGTGGGCTCAATCACAACAGTATTTGGCATTTTTAGATATGAAAGTTAAAAGAAGCAAGGAAACAAGTGTGGATAATTTATATCTTTTACTCATTACTTGTTACTCCATCTACTCCAGTATTTCCATGGATATCTCCTGTGGTCCTTTAGAGAACTCTTCTTCCTGATATTTTCTGGCACAGGGAAAGAAACAAATGCTTCATAAAACATTAATAAGGCAAAGTGTTGACATAATATATTGTAATTCCTTTAGATACACAGCATGAGGACATCATTGAGCAGATGTTTGAAATAATGCACCATGATTGTCCTGAAAGAGCTATTGCTTCATATAGGGCCAATCCATAATATGGAGTTATTAAAAAGTTCATCTGGCTTCCATCTGTCATCCAAGATTCGGGCTGAAAAATTGAGGAAGCAGAGCTGTGGTTTCTAAAGGTGTACGTCATAAGCTGTGTGATAGCAAGAGTTTTTTTCCCTTTTCGGTAATTAAAAAAGTCTTCATGCAAAGCAGTATAGATAAGATATGAGAACATAGCACTGTTTTGCCTTTTACTATTACATGGCAGGGTCCTTCCATTATTGTGTGCTCAGAGATCTCCACAAATGCCTGGAGGAAATCCTCAAAGGTGTTGGATACTTAGCTCTTCTCTTTTCCTTGTTGACAGCTCTGAGCTCTTAGTTCGTTGTGTTTCTCAAAAATATGCTTGATTGTCCCATTCTTTGACTGTGGGTCTAGTTCTACTTTTCTCTCTGTCTCCATGCCTTCCTGTGGAGGTTTGTGGCTCCCATGTCTTAGAACAGTGTTTCCCAACCAGTGTGCCGTGGCACACGTGCCGTGAGTGATCATCAGGTGTGCCATGGGAGATTGGCACTCTTCCCCCTCCTAGCAGCTCTTTCTCCCTCTTTCCCTCCCCAAAGATCCTCCCCGAGGCAAAGGAAGGGCTCCGCCGAATGCCAGGGCCAGACCCGCCTTAAGGAAGCCTTCAGGAGCCTCAACTCAGTATGGCTCCAGCTCCCGCTCAGGGCTGCTTCAGCCTCCTGATGCTCCCATACGTTTCATAGATCTATGTGGCCTCTTTCACTGCCTCCCTCCTCCCTCTGTAAAAGCAGAGCACTGGGAGGAAGTGATTGAGTCGGCGTTTTCGCGTTGGCTTGGATTTCTCGCAAGAACAGGCATAGCCAGAAGCTCCACGTCGGTGAATTGGTCAGTGAGCGAACCTGGGAGCATTGGGAGCCTTCCCAGGTTTTCAAGAAACAAATTGAGCCTCTCCACTTGGAAATGGGTTGGTTTTTAAAAACTATTTTACTGGATTTTTGAGAGTGCCCCCCTGAACTGATTATAACAGCTTCATGACATCCATAGTTAACTGGAAGCAAGTTGCCTCCCCCCCCCCCAAGGAACTGATTATAACGGCTTCATGACATCCATGTTAAATGGAAGCAAGTTTCCCCCCAAGGAACTGATTATACTTCATGACATCCATAGTTAACTGCAAGTTGCCCCCCCAAGGAACTGATTATAACAGCTTCATGACATCCATAGTTAACTGGAAGCAAGTTTCACTCAGGGTGAAATTTCACAAGGGTCTGGAGAACAAGCCCTATGAGGAGCTTGAAGAGCTGGGCATGTTTCGTCTGGAGAAGAGAAGGCTGAGAGAAGACATGATAGTCATGTATAAGTATGTGAGAGGAAGTCATATATATGTTGTGTTCATCGAAACAGGCCCAGTTTTCACACTGAGTGTATAAATACATTTAAAAACATATTAACTATATGTATTACTGTCTTAGAGTGCCATTTTGTGTCATTTTGGTTGGTGGTGTGGCCCAAGATTTTGTAAATGTAAAAAATGTGCCGCAGCCCAAAAAAGGTTCAAAAACACTGTCTTAGAACATAGAATACACTCTGGGTTTAATCTTAACTTTAAAGGATCTATCTAGGATTCTTGTGTAATATTGGAGACATTCAGCATTTCAGATAGCACCTTCATTGTTTTAACTAAACTCAGAGAATATTCACCTCTCTACCAATATGGAAGCTTTGAATGCTTGCCAATGACTTCTTGGTGAACTCTTCTAGAGATGCCCCCAGACTCTTTGGGGTGGGGATGGGGAAGAATTTTTGGCATATGGATGAACGAAACTATGTATATTGAAACAGTGAATAAGTAAGTCAGACTGTACTTATTTTGCCATATTTCCATAATTATTTATTTATTTATTTATTTATTATTCGGTTTTATATTCCGCTCCTCCCTGCAGGCTCAGGGAGTCAGCGGATTAGATTAAGGCAGAATTAAAAGGCAGAATGCCTTTTAATTAATTAATTGCAGAATGCAATTCTCAGGGAACAACTGGTAATGGGCAACATTTGGGATGGTGAGTCATATGTCACATGGGTATCAGTTACCAAAAAACTGCCAATATTCTTTAACATCTCCTTTTCCATGGTCATGTTACATGCTCTTCTTTGGAATTCCTTAAAATAGGGAACCATTAACCTCTGAAACATTGGAGGTTATTGTTAGTGTAATTGTCTTCACACTCCCATATGCTAAGAGCCCAGGGTTGGATATTATCACCACAAGAGCCTCTGGAACTTCCTATAAAGAGACACTTTTAGCTGGTTCTAAGCACATTAGAGACATGCAGTGCAATTTGCTACCCTTGACAAAATATGGCATGCCAAAAATGGTATAATTAAGTGGGAATATTCCAGTTACAGCAGTAGGTCCTTTTTCAATGCCACTTATTTCTGAGATGGTGACCAACACCTTCAGGAAAAGAAAAACAAAAGCCAGGAGTTCAATTATAACTCCAATTAATTGGGGTTTTAATATTTCTCACTGAAACATAATCTACCAGGATGGCTTTCTAATGAATGGGGCTTGTTGAATTGCAGTCCTCCTCACCTCTGAAAAAAGAGCACTTGAATAATTTCTGCATTAGGGAGAGCAGTTTTCAGCATTTCTTTCCATTACGACACCAAGGGAAGAAAACAGATTTGAATTTCAACAGAGCTGCAAGCCTTAAATGATGTAAATATTAATTAATTAACATCATGCTTCCCTGAAATGACTCCTGCTGCGATCCAAGCTACAATTAGCTAAAGTTATACTAAGCTCTGGTGAGCACAATCTGTATCCATCTAGCAGCTTCCCAATCTTGCTGATATTTTGAATTGAAATTATTTTAAAATGACCTTTTTTATAAAAAAAACCCACAATCCAACAACAACAATTAATGTAGGAGACCATGATTCAAATTCCCAATTGGCTATAGAAACTCACTTGATAGTCCGAGTAATTTACATATCTCAGCCTTAGGGGAATACAGTGGCAAACACCCACTGAGAAAATCTTGTGAAGATTTTTTTGACAGACTGACTTGAAAACACAACAATAGCAATAACAGGCAGATGTACAGATTTAAAGACAAACAAATACTATTACAGCACTATGAATCCATTTTAGTTGCCTTGGTTTCACCAATGGAATTGTGGTATTTACTATTTAGGGTTATTTAGAATTGCCAAGTGTCAATATGATGTAGTGGTTTGAGCATTGGACTATGGCCCTGGAGACCAGAGTTTGAATCCTTGCTTGGCCATGGAAGAGTTACACTGGGAAAGGAGGAAGGCATCAGAGGAAGGCAAAGACATCTGCCCCTTCACCAAATCTTGCAAACACGCACACAAAAACAAATATGTTCACCTTTGGTTGTCATAAGTTAGGAAGGATTCAAAGGTACATAACAACAATTTGTTGTAATTGAGCCTTCAGCGTCTACTGCTAGTAGAGATAAGGAAGATGCTGAGTCAGTAGCATCAAGCAGTAGTATGGAATGGGGTGTGGCTCTGAGTACTCAAGACACTGGAGCTGGGAGAAAGAGGGCTGCTAGTGATTCTAGCCTTGAGGGTTTGGAGCAGAGAAAGAAGATCCGGCAGATACTTAGAGACACTTCAGATTCTGAAACCTTTGAAGGTTTTTCTGAGAATGAAGGAAGGGTGTCAGAAGAGAGTGATGCCGACTTAGACTGGACTCTGGTTCAGGAAGTAAGGGATGTGTGTAATGAAGATTCTAGCATTGATACCTTTCTGAGTTTTGATAGTGATCAGGATTGGCCTTCTGAGGCTTTGGAGGCAGACTGGGATACTTTAAGTTTCCACGATTGCTGGGAGACATGGAGAAATGCACAAAGCATAGTAGCTGCAGGAAAGGAAGCAGCTGATTCTCATGATCAAGGGGAGTCTTCGGGCGAGTCCAACATTTAGGGGCTATATAATGAATGTTGGAGGCCTCCTTTGCGGCGGTCAAAGGGTTGCTATCTGGTACTCTTTTCTGGCATTCCTGTGATCTTTGGCATCCTGGTATCGTGTGTCTTGTTCCTGGTTCCAGTTACTTATGAGTTATGGGTTACTTCTCCACCTTTTTGGGATGAGTTGCTACGGCTGGTCTTGCTACTGTTTGGGAAAGGTGGGGTGTTTGGGATTCAATGTTTTTCTGTCTAGTTGCTGCCGTGTATTCCTGTGGTGGGGTTTGATCTCCGCTGAATCTGCTGTGAGTTCCAGCTGCAGAGTTTGGTATTGTATGACATGGAGGGAGGTTGACACTGTGTTTTATGGGGACTATGATATGTGCTATTCCTGTATACTCAGCTTCTGATTATCCTTGGACTGTCTCCTCATTTCCTCCGTCATTCCCCTGCCCTTGACCTTCGGACCGGTTTACGACTACTCTTCTGGATCTTCCCACATTGGACGTCGCAGACGGACATCCTGAGTTTGTTTTGAATCTTGCTTCAGTGTTTTTGTTGGGTTTCCTGGGATTTTTGAGGGTTTTAGCTGAGTTGGCTGATTTTTTGTTCGTCTCCTTTCCATTTATTGTCTAATAAACTTTTTGTTATCCCCTTTTACACCTGGGTTTGGCTTACTTGGTCTCTGTGCTACGACACAATTAATTAGAATTCTTAGGCAAAGATCTCTTGTACATCAAGTAAGTTCTAAAAAAATGATACACCGCAGTTGAAGTTGTTTTTGCCTTCTAAAATTATTAATAGGTACAGTAGCTTTCCTCTTCTCTTAACACAACAAGTCTCCAAATCATTAGTATCCCAAGGCTATTATTGAGATGTTAGTATATCAGCGTGGCTAGCTAATATTTTGTCCATGTGAATTATAAAGGAAGGCAAACTCCCTCTGCATTTCGATCATGCTTTTGTTCCCCTGGCTCACTTTCTAAATCACTAGCCAAAAATCCAGACTAATCTGGCAATGGGTAAAAGAGAACCAGTCCTTATTGATCTGAGTCAGCATTTTGACCTTGGACTAGTTCTAGTATCCAAAAGGAACAGGACAAAAGGAACAAGCCTAGGCTATGCCATCACTTCCTAGTTGTGGTATTGATGAATGGATGTCACTGTGACTCCTTGACAACGAAAGATGAAAGGAAAGAATAGGCATGACATTTTAGTTCAGGAAAACTGGAGTACACTTAGATATTTGGGAAATTAACAGCTTTTGTTCATTCCAAGAATGGATCAAATTGCTCTGCAACAACAGGAATTTAACTTCTCCACAAACAGTCTTGCTCACGAGAAGATTTCCTTCATCCCGGCCACACCTGCTTTTAGTGTTTTTGCCGATAGCATTGTGTTATTGAAATATATGTAACTGGAAAACCTTTTCCACCGTGTAATTGTAAAGAGATAGATCTTCTTCCGATCACAGCTTTTATATTTGCCACATAGTTTGGTGAAAACACTGTCAAACAATTTCTTCCCACCCAGAAAATTCAAGCATCATTCACTATCGCTTTCAATCTTCCCTTTGCAGTTTGGGAGGTGGGGAAGGACTCGTATGGCATCCCTACAATTTTGCAGAAAAGGACATGGCAGTTTACGCTGACCCTGCTGTGAAGTATGTCTGCTGTCCGTAGATGGGTTGAACCGCCACAATTGCTCATGCTAACAGATAAAATGAGGCTTTTAAGCCATTAAATCTCAGCCAGGCAGCTTAGAACTAAGTCTTTCTATTACTAGAATTAGGAAGAAGAGCACTGCTTTCTTTTGGCCATCTAAAATTGATTTGAAAATAGCAGGTAATTGCTCTCAAGTGATGAGATTGCACTGTTAAATTCTAAGGCATTTTACCTGAATAGGGTTCGTTTAGTCGTAATCACTTCGCACAAAACCAAAGATATATTCTGGGCAGCAGATATATCCAGGGTGTGAGGACACACTTTTATCAGTTTTGAAGCTGGGTTCCCAGTGAAGGCAACCATTCTCACCATTGATCGAAGTGTCTAATCTAACTATAGGACAATTGTAGCCAAAATTCGCAAGGTGTTCAATTGCCAGTAGCTTCCCCATGATCCTTTTTGCTTTTTTTACAAAATGTTTCCATAAAACCATGGTCCCCCAATCGTGCAAGATATAGGGTCATTGCATTACTGACGAAAAATAAGAAGCTGAAAGATGGCACAGATATGTACAAAATTGCACAAATTCAATAGTATATATAATTTTTATATCATGTCTGCAGTACCTCTTATCCTAGCAATGAAGACGATGGACAATTGACGTGTTTGCACGCCTTCTACTACCTTGTATCAAAACTCTATTTTGGACTGAATTACAACATGTCCTGTGTGAATTACAACCTATTTTGCACTTCTTCTCACTTAAGGACCGTATCCTTTACTTGGGGCTGATGGTGGACCCAGAATTGTATAAGGACATTACCAGGAGTGTCTTTGACCATTTCAGCAGATATCACCAGAGATTTCCTGCCTTAGAAGGTACATTTGGCTGAACAAATTCACAGCTTGATTATTTCTTGTTCTCTGCACAAAGGAGCATGTGCACTGTTTTGGCTGTCTTCCAGAATCTTAAAAGTGGTGGGGCTAGTTACGGGAGTGCTACTGTCAAAGTACTGCTACAGAGAAAGCCTTGTTATGTATACCAGCCAACCTAACTTCATGAAGTGTTGGTGTTGCACTTCAGACAAGGAGCACCCCCCTAGTCACACACACAACAGACAGTCTGAATAAAAAGGCTTTTATTGAATCAAATATAGTGTCCAACAAAAGGATTAAAAGAAGATCAATAGTAGAAACTATGTAAAACACACAGTTCAAATAGTCCCAAAATCCAAAGGCAAAGATAAATTCTTGATGAAAACCCCATGAATAATACAAGGCAGCTATAGGAGCAAAAAGTGCCAAAAGGCCTAGGCAAAATCAGGAGCTTGGAGACAAGACAAGATCTGGCATGGTTTTCTAAATGAAGCCTAGAATCTAAAGACAATTTCTCTAGTCAACTATTATAGAGACAATCAGTTTCGATTTGCAAACCGACTGCTACGTCGCAGGCTGGCAGCCTGCCTAGATTGCTGAATGCTATCTCAGCGGTCAAATGTAAGCTCGTTAAAATTCCCAGGTATTTCGTTATCAGCATCAAGACTTTCTGAATCTTGAACACAAGAATTCTCATCTAATGAGGCCCTGGGAAGGGAACTGTTCCCAGGAAAGGAAGCCTCATCCAAAAGGTCACTTTGCATCTCAGAGTTCTCACTAAGCATCCCATCATCAGCATTTGCAGGAACAATTCCATCATCAGCATTTTCAGAAACATTCCCACAATCCCTAGCATGCACATGAGCACCAGGCTGAAGCACCACAGATGGGATATCCAATAGGACCTTTTTGAAAGTTCTCAAATTCTTGACAGACTAAAATGACAGGAGGTGTTCTTTCAGATATCTTGGACCCAAATCATTTAGAGCTTTGTAGATTAGTACCAACATCTTTTATTGAGTTTGGAAACAAATTGGAAGCCTAGTCGTCAGGCATGTAGCCAGGGGGGGGCTAAGGGGGCTTCAGCCCCCCCCCCGAAATTCTCAGGGTGGTCCGCGAAAAGGCCTTACTGGTACATTATTTAAACTGTTATGTGCATTTAAATCATGATCTGATCACCATGCTCATTATATCCCACATTAATGGGGTTATTGGGATAACAATACAAAAGGTTTGCTAGGGTAGACCCTCTTCCACCCCGTCTCAGCCCCCCGAACCAAACTCAGCCCCCCCCGAATCAAAATCCTGGCTACGGCCCTGCTAGTCGTCATATAGGATTTTTGGAATTACCTGATTTGGACATTACACAAAAGATGGCATATTGTGCTGGAGGGGCACTTTTGGGATCAACCTGCATTACACATTATCCTTTACATTCCTCGAGTTAGGAGTTAGGGTGCGATGCAGAAGTCTGTTCTCCTTGGAAAATAATTGATATCTGATACAAGGCTGTAAAAACAGCTAGAGGGAACTGAGTGTTTTCTAGAAATAATAGAAGGTGTTATTTGGGAAAAGCCTTTGTCTTTGCCCAAAATTCCTCACTAGATAGTATTGTTGAATTATAGTGGGCCCTTGGTTCTAGGACCCCTCATGGATACCAATATGCAAGGATGCTGAAATCCCATTAGATACAATGGTGTTACAAAATACTGCCCTTGGTTTATCCCATTGCTACTTCTCTGTCTCTTATTTCCAAACTTGTGCGTGTGTACACATCCATAGGGGGGATATATGTGTGCATATATGTACAGTGTTCACTCGCTACTTTGCGGTTCGCTTATTGCGGGCTTGCTGTTTCACAGATTTCAAAAAATATTTATTTAAAATGTATATTATGGTATTTTTGCTGTTTTGTTGGGTTTTGCCGCCGCTACTCTCCAAGATGCTTTCCCTCCTTAGTCCTCCCTCCATCCAGCCCTGAAGGGCCTTATCTTTGCTTTATTTTAAGTTTATAAAGACTTAAAATAGTGTATAACTACTACTGGCTATTTAGGCAGGCGTTTGACGTGTGATGTCCGACGGTGCATAACTAATATTGCCACTCTGCCGTAGCACTATTACTCTGTATAAACCAGCTATGTCTGGCTATGTTTTTGTATGATCGTTTTTAAGATGTAATTTTATGCGTTTTAATCTTAGGTGTTTTATATGCTGTTTTTATATGTTGTAAACCACCCTTAGCCTCGGGAAGGGTGGTTTATCAAGTCAAAATAAATAAGAAAAAATAAAAAAATAAAAAAATAAAATCATGTATAAATATTAAAATAAATAAAGTATCTGTTGTGATTGAACCTCCCGCTGCTACCGATAGTAGTGATTCAGAAGACTCTGATGGCTCAGCATCTGGGGAGAGTATAGAACTGGGTGGGGCTGTTTGTAGCAGGAGTACTGGTGTTTGCAGAAAGAGGCTTACTCATGAGTCAAGTGAGTCAAGTGAAGAGGATCACTTGCAACTCAAGAGAGTCAAGCAAATAATAGCAGCACCTTGTCACGATGCAAGGACTCGGCCGGCCCCTTAATCACACACACAGAGACGGTAATCAGCTAACTATTTTTTATTGAAGAATAAAACATATAAAAAGGCAATTGTCCAAAGATAAAAGTATAGTCCAAAAGTAAAGAGTCTGTAGTATCATCCAAAGGCAAAGGTCTTGGCGAAAACTTGGCAAAAGCTCCGCAAATCCAAGCGGATCAAGAAACAAGGTAAAGTTCAATGCAAGGTTCCAAAAAACTTCTTGGCAAGGAACGAGCCGCAGCTTGGCTCCGTGGTCCTTGGCTCGCTACACTTCACTAGCTTAGAAGTGGCCGAAGTACTGAGGATCCGTTCCCACGGATCCTATACTTAAACCTCACGGCGGCCCCCGGGACGCTCTAGGCTACGGCGGTAGTCTGTGCTACGAGCCCTCGCGCTTCTCTGGCGCTCTAGGCTGCGGTGCCAATCCCTCCTGCTGGAGTCGATGCTCCGTCTCCTATCAAAGCTCCGACCTTGCCTCCCAGCACCTGGCTCGCTATCTTCATGAGAGTCAAACTCCCCTTCGTCTTCCATGGCCTCCTCGCCCATGTTATCCCAAATTCTCTCCTGTGATCCGTACCCACCCGGTTTCTCATAACAATCATCGCTATCAGCACTTTCAGGATCAGCCTGACCTCCCCAGTTCCCATAGGCATCCGGCCAACCTTCATCCCAGGCCAAGCTCTCTGTGGGAGAGGAAGGCCCAGCTAGCTCATTAACCCCTTCCTCCATTTCATCCTCAGCTGCGGCTGGCTCTAATGCAAGAGGGACCCCCCGGTGCTGCCCCCTGCCCTCCAGGCACAAAAGAGAACTGGGGTGCTACACACCTACAGACTCTGAAACATTTGAGGGATTCTCTGGGAATGATGGGAGTCAGAGTACAGAGGACATTCCTACTGAAATGGATTGGACTCAAGTAAGAGAAATTTAGAGGGCTTGTGAGGAGCCCACAAGTTCAGACACCTGGGTAGGATTCACTAATGATCAGGATTGGCCCTCAAAGTCCCCAGATAATTGGGGGGTGTTCTAAGTCTTAACCACAGGTGGAAATATTGGAGGGTCAGTCAAAGGGCAGCAGCTGCTGGGAGAGTAACACCTGAGGATGATGATAGGGCGTCAACCTCATCAAGTGGATCTGACTTGTAGTGAGCTTAAAAGGTGGGCATTTTGGGACTAACCTCTGTGGCTAGCAAGGAGTTGCCTTTGGATCCTAGAACTCTTGCATCCTGTCATCTTGAAGCCTTGTTTCCAGACTGATTCTGCTGCTTCCTGTGGTGGGGTTTGAACTCCACTGGATTGCTCCCCAGTTGGACTGTGGGTTGTGTCTTCGCATCTACGTCTATCTCCTCTCCTTGACCTTGGCCTGGCTCCTGGATTACGTCTCTCCTACGCCCCTTTGGATACCTTCTGGATTGATTCTGACGACGACATCTTCCCTGCTGCACTCAGCGTGCCTTTCTCTGTTTGTTTTGCTTTGATTTTGCTAAAGAGTTTTTGGCGTTTTGAATGCAGGCTTTTTCTCCCTGTTTGTTTTCATGCCGGTTAAGGCTTCCTTTTGTTAGTGTTTTCACTGACCATTAAGTGCTTTTGTTTTGCAAATACTTATCTCCAGAGACTCTGTGAATATTAAAACAAACTATTTACACTTCAATTGGGTTTGGCTCTCTGAACTGGCGTCTGCTGTGACAGTATCCTTACATCATGCTTTTTCACTTAATGCGGGAGGTCCTGGAACCTAACCCTAGCAATAAGTGAGGGAACACTCTATGTACAACAATGGTGTATTTTGTACCCCAAAAAGTGTAATTTGCACAAAATACAAAAGTGTAATTTGCACAAAAGTACAAGAAATACTTTCCTATGAAAGCAAGGGGTATTTATTTTGCAAACAATTTTGGCAAAAACAACACTGTAGAACAAAAATAATTGAAAATTGGCCAGCCAATCTCCCAATGATTTTGTGGAGAAAAAAAAGATATTATTCATTCTTACATGCAAGGGAAGATTTACATCATACTCCAGGCACAGACCCAATTGTCTCTGCTGCTGGAGAAGCCAAAATCCAAACTTCAGACATCCTTGTCTCCCCCACATGGATAAAATAATGAGATGAACGCAAGACATTTGCTTGTACTGTTTCTATGCTGCATATCACAATCAGTATTATCTGTTATTTGTTGCTGTGAAAGCAAAAACAATGGAAGATAGACACGTCTTAGAAATTAAGATGTATACATTTGATAAAGCATCCCATTCAAAGAAACCCAATTACTTCATGATGGAACATAGGTAAGCAGCACAATGCACCGTGTCGTTATGGTACCTTTGTCCTGAACATTTTCTATGTGCTGGATGTGGTTAGTTTGTTTTTAAAAACCTAATGAATATAGAACAGGGTGCCTTATCAAAATTCTGTAAATTATGGCACTCTGGAGCCGGTGTGTCTGTCCTACTGAGGGCTATCAAGGTAGCAGGGACATTCATTATTTTCCAGGGAACTGTCATGTTGCTATTATTTATTGTGGTCTGTTCCTGCATTATATTTTGAACTGAATCTCTTGCCGGCTGAAAATGCAACTTCAAAAATGCATCCCACCTCCCCAGAAACATCACAAAGCCAGAAGGAGAGAAATGGCAGAAGAAAGGAAGGGAGAAAGGGAGGGGAAAGGCAATGTTGGGGAAAGTGAAACCTGACACCAAGGGCATATGACAGTTAGGGCATAAATTCACCCCAATTACATTTTATTCTGTTTTTAATCGGCATTTTTGAGAATGTCCTTAAATTTAGGCTCGTCACCCGATTCAGGAATTTCAGCTATTTAATCACCTGCTGTTTGACTATGGAACGCATTGACTTACTCACAGACCATTAAAAAACGGAACCAAAGGCTTCATAACAGTGATTATATTGATGAAGTGTTCTATTCACTGCAGCTGCCACCTGGACTTGTTTTCCCAAACATGGCTGACATGTAAAACTTTAGCACAGGGATGACTCTTGCTCTTCCTCCCTCTCCTCCCAGTGTTAATGTGGATGGCATCTCAAATGTATATTTATTTATTTATTTATTATTCAATCTTGTATTCCGCTCCTCCCTGCAGGCTTGGGGCGGATCACAGCATACAATAAAACATACAATAAAAACATACAATAAAAACACAGAGCATAACAATAATAACAACGAAGGTTACCTTCTTACACTCAGGCGTAAGCATGCCATTTTCATTCAGATTTAGTTAAACGCCAGCCTAAAAAGAACGGTCTTACACGCCCTTCGAAAGGGGGCGAGCTCTGCGACCGCCCGAGTGTGGTCTGGAAGCGACTTCCAAAGCACAGGAGCAGCAGCAGAGAAGGCTCGCTGTCTCGTAGTGGACAAATGGCAGGAGCGGATTGGTGGAATGACCAATAGGTTCTGCTCTTCCGAGCGTAGCGATCTCGGGGGAACATACGGGGTAAGGACATTCAAGTGCCACCTCGGAGTTGGTTGAGGTAGGCAGGATTTCCCCGGGTACTGGTTGTGGGGGTCGGGAGCAGGTCAGGGCTTTGCCCTCCCTTCTGCTCGAGATCCCCATGTACAACTGGTGGGCCACTGTGTGATACAGAATGCTGGACTAGATGGGCTGAGGTCCGATTCAGCATGGCTCTTCTTATGTTCTTATGTTCTTAAGGCGGTCCCTCAGGTACACAGGCCCTAGACCGTGTATGGCCTTAAAGGTTAGAACCAACATCTTGAAGACAATCCGGCAATCAATAGGGAGCCAGTGCAGTTGCCGCAAGATGGGGGTGATATGCTCCCTCACTGGTGCTCCCACCAGCAAGCGAGTGGCGGCATTCTGCACTAGCTTGAGTTTCCGGATTGTCGACAAGGGAAGGCCAACGTAGAGGGCGTTACAGTAGTCCAGCCTCGAGATGACCGTCGCTTGGATCACCGTGGCCAGGTCGTCCCTGGACAGGTAGGGTGCCAGTCGCCTAGCCTGTCGTAGGTGGAAAAATGACGATTTGCTAACCATGGAGACCTGGGTCTCCATGGATAGCAAAGGGTCCAATTGGACACCCAAGCTCTTTACAAGAGATGACGGGCTAAGTTGCTCGCCATCCAGGGTAGGCAAATGTATATTCCTAGAAGAGATCTGAACAAGCAGAGGGTCTGTCTGAATGATGGGGGAAGCAATTCAAGCTGATATCCTTCTTCCTCAGTTGCTTCCAGTGCAGCTAAAACATACAAAACATTAACCTCCAAAAACAACTTAAAACACAAAAGTTAGAAATGATATAAGCGGATAAAAAGAACAGTACTGTTAAAATAATCCAAAGAGTGGGACATCATCCTAAAGATCTTGCTTTAACAACTATAAATTCTAACATACCTGTTGGAAAACAAAGTCATATCCTGCTGATGGTGTGGCTGCCAGGATGGTAAGCTGCTCCTGTTCTGGTATGAAGAGCATTCTAGAGCTTTGGAGCAACCATTGAGAAGGTGCTACGTCATTTTCTTATTCCTTCTCTTCCTTCCATTAGACCAGTGTTTTTCAATATTTTTGAGCTGCGGCACATTTTTTACATTGACAAAATCCTGGGGCACACCACCAACCAAAATGACACAAAATGGCACTCTAACACAGTAAGACATATAGTTAATACCGTGTTTCCCCGAAAGTAAGACACCCCCGATTGTAAGACATATTTTTTAAATCTTCGCATTTCCCCACCTTCTCTTGTCAATATGCTTGTTCATTACAAGTTCTTTATAGTTCCAGTTAACCACATTTTCACAAAACTAATCCAAGCAATAAAATTGCCCTCCACCTTTTATAGCAAATCGAAGCTTGTAAATACTAAATAAAACCAAATTGCCTCACAAAAGAATGCAAGCTCATCTAGCTAAATTTATTTTAACAGCCAGGCTTGAATATCTAGAATTAAGTCTTTATTCCTATTTCTCAAAAGACATCTTTACACTCATAATTGCCTTGCTTTTGTGGCAATGCTCTCTCGGAGTCCTTTCTAATAACTAACGGAGTGAAACAAGGTTGTGTTCTTGCACCAACCCTATTTACAATCTTCTTCAGCATGATGCTCCAAAGGGCTACGGCAGACCTCGAAGAAGAAGACGGCATATATATACGCTATCGTACTGATGGCAGCTTGTCCAAATTAAGCCGTCTGAGCGCTCGCACTAAGACTCTAAACTATTGATATCGGAGGTGACCCCCCCTTTCTGGACTCTGTGTAAGATAGTTAAAAACCCAAGGACACCAGATTCTAGCTGCCTGTGCCTCACGTGGGTTCGCCTTGTGCAAATTCCAAGGAGCCCCACAAAGGCAAGATGGCCTCGGCTGGCCCAGGACAGCTCAGGATCTGTAGTACATTTCTACCTCAAAGGACTCATCTTCACGAACTTTTCCTAATCCCAGAGCATCAAAGACTCTTTCCAAGAACATATGAACTCTCCCCCAGTACATATAACCACATATGGACTGATATTTCCATCCTCTTCAGAATAGAGGACATTTGCAGGAAAAACCCCAACTTGGACTTTCCTCCTTTTTTCATGAAATATAAACCTCAGGACTAAGTTTGGACTGCAAGAGCTGCCTAGGTCTCAAAGGTTGCTCTCTGCCTTATTAAAGTATTTACCCAGATCTCTTCTAGAGGGATCCTGCAATATTTTCCCCATGAAATGATGAATGTATCTCTCCGAGTTTATTACCTATGTAACTTCATGAAATGCCTAGAAACTGTATGAAAGTATTATTATTATTTCCTTTTCCTTCTATCCTTGTATTTTAAATTGTAACTTCTGAATGTTTTTGCCTTGATGAAATGTAACGTTTTAAAAAGTAGCAAAGCCCACTTTGTTGACCAAGCTGATGACTCACCCTGACTGTAAGGAAACCCAGTTTAAGCCTTTGTGAGGCTTATAGAAACCAATCAACCATTTCAATAGGCAGGAATTGCTAGCCATCACACTTGCTATTTGCCTCTGTAACTCAAAGGAAACAAAGCCAGCCAGACCCGGCTTTTTCCTCACATAGGAAATCCCACAATCTCTCACATTTACTAAACAAAGAAAAAACTGTCAGAAGAGCATGCTACTGCCAGGAACCAATTATTTTTCATCACCACACAAAGATAGCCAAACATCACCAGATTTGGGATTTCCTCCTTATCAATGAAACTTCATTAACACATCTTAATCTTCAAAACCCTGACTCATTATTCCATTCATTCCCCCTCTTTTCCTCCCATTGGCTTAGACCCACAGCCAATTGAGGCAAGCGGGCAGTTTGAAAACTGTTCTGTTTTGGAAAAAGTATAAAACGTATGTATTACATGTATGCTTTGTACTAGCATGGCCGAAGGATCGCGGTTGGTACCTCATTTCCAGCTGGATGAATAAAACTCAGTGGCCTTTTCTTCAACCTGGTGAGGTCTTTATTGGGAAATTTAGGGGAAAGGGGATTGATTGGTTGGCTTCCTTCCTCACCAGGCCATTTTAGACCCTCTTTGGTGAGTCTAACTGGTCTGCCTTCAAGGCAAGACCCCCAAATTTCTGTTCGCTATCACTATCTAGTCCGTGAGCTGCTTTTTGCTGACGATGCTGCCCTTGTCGCCCATTCAGAAGCAGTCCTGCAGCGCCTAACATCCTGCTTTGCAGCAGCTGCATAGCTATTTGGGCTGGAAGTCAGCCTGAAGAAAACGGAAGTCCTCTACCAGCCTGCACCACAGAAAGAACACCATCATCCCTACGTCAGCATAGGCAAATCTGTGCTTAAGTCTGTTCAGCAGTTCACCTACCTGGAAAGCATCATCTCTTCAGACGCCAAGATTGATAAAGAGATCGATCGCAGATTATCAAAGGCATACAGTGCATTTGGAAGGCTTCACAAAAGAGTCTGGAGCAACAAGCACCTGAAACAAAGCACCAAAAACAGTGTGTACAGAGCTATCATACTGTCTATTCTCCTCTATGGGTCTGAACCATGGGTCACCTATCGCCAACACCTACAACTCCTCGAACGCTTTCAGCAGTGCTGTCTTCGCACAATCCTAAATATATACTGGACCGACTATGTGACTAATGTGGCTGTCCTTGAGCAGGCAGGGATCACCAGCATTGAGGCCATGCCATTGAGAACACAGCTGCGCTGGGCAGGGGACATCTCTAGGATGGAGGACCACCGCCTCCCAAAGATACTACTCTATGGTGAACTCGCCACGGGTCAGCGCAAGAGAGGCGCCCCCAAAAAGAGATAAAGGACTCCCTGAAACAACATCTCAGGCTCGGCCAGATTGATTACCAACAATGGGCCACCCTGGCCTCACATCAGGAGGCATGGAGACGCACTATCCACAATGCTGCGGCCTTTTTCGAGAAGACACGCCGAATGGGTCTCGAAGAGAAACAACAACGCAGAAAGAACTGCAACTTGTAAACAACATCACCCAAGAAGACTTTCGCTGTGCTTTCTGCAACCGAACTTGCCTATCTCAGATTGGCCTTTTTAGTTATCAACACACTTGTAAAAAGCATGGGATGAGTCCTTCCTAAGT
>JARBWK010000009.1:3364070-3518271 GCA_030556195.1 Anolis apletophallus
CCCTAGTGTGAATCCTATGGTCTGAGTTAGAATGGACTTTTAAAATAATGATTTAATTGATGATATCTTAACCAACTACACAATTTCAGTTAACATTATTGAATTAATTACTTCCATTAATTTGAATTATCTGAATTAATTATTCAAAACTAATGTCGCAAGCTCTAGGTTTTTACGATGATGTAATTGTTCTGAAACTTAGTTTTACCTATATCATTGGCTTCACCAGCTTAACTCTTTAGTTCATATCCCCGTTTAGCTATTTGGTTCCTATGATGCATCTACACTGTAGAATTAATACAGTTCGGCACCACTTGAACTGCCACGGCTCAATAGTGTGGCATCCCATGAGTTGTAGTTTGGTGAGGCCCCAGCATTCTTTGGCAGAGAAGGAGAAACACCTTGTAAAATAACAACTTTATTGTTTCTATAGCATTGAGCCATGACAGTTAAAGTGGTACCAAACTGTATTAATTCTATAGTGCAGATGCATTCCTAGTCATGCACCCTTTCCATAGTCTATCCTATCTCACTTTCCTATATATATAAGGTGGACAATAAGGTGGACAACAAGCCACTAAGTCTGCATTGAGGAAAAAATTGATCTATCAATGCTGTAATTAAATTAAACTCTTGTAAATTAGTGGTTTCAATTAGTTTTCATCCAACCACTTGAAGATAGTTGTCTTTAGATATTGATGTCATTTTTTTGAGTATGGAAATGTAATATGAACAGTTCCAGCAGACAGAAGTGTCCAAGACTACATTTTGTTTTACTGCATACACACAAATATAAAACTACAGGCTAAAACAAGTTCTTGATTGAAAAACATTACACCAGGGGTGCTCATTAGGTAGATCGCGATCTACTGGTAGATCACGTAGGGCAGGGGTGCTCACACTTTTTCAGCATGGGAGCTACTGATTAAAAAACCAAGTCCCAAAGATCACCTACCCAGAAATGTAAAACGTATAACTATTTTCTTATTTATTTATTTATTTATATTATTCATTTTTATTTACCGCTCCTTCCAGCAGGCTCAGGACAGTTTACATAAAATGAAGTTATAAAACATCAACATTTCAATTTAATAACAACAATATAAAACAGAGCATAAAAATACATCCAACCACCCCATTTCTCCCACACTGCCATATTACCACACATATTATCAGCCAGAAAGTAAGAAGAGAGGCTTTTGAACTGCAAGGCCATTTAATACTCTGCAAGGTAAACAAAGGGGCATGCGAAAATACATCCAACCACCCCATTTCTCCCACATTTCCATATTCCCCAACATATATTTCTCAAGGAACAAAGCAAGCAGAGAGGCTTTGGAGCTAAAAGGCCATTTTAAACATTAAAAATAAACAAACAGACATGCCACAGAACAATCAAGCACCTACCCCAAAGTAAAAAGACCGACCTTTGAGATGCGGTAAGGAAATGACCCCAAAGCGTCCTTCTTCTTCTCCTCCTCCGTCGTTGCTCCTATTTCCACGCCGCCAGCATGCGTGCCGCCTCCAAGAACTCATGAGAAGTCCGAGAGGCAGAATGGGCGCTTCTGCGCATGCGCGGGGCCAGCCATGCATCGCGTCATCCAGGCCCACCCCTTTGGTCTCCTACGACTCTGAGTGGCTGGAGAAGGATGGAGGGAGGAGGAGGAATCCAAAGAGGGGGCCCATTTTGCCTCTTGGACTCTGGAGTTTTGGAGGCGGCGCGCGAGCAGGGAGCGGGGAGGAGCAACGACGGAGGACTCCATTGCAGCATGCAGGGGCACGTGAAGAGGACCAACAGCCAAAAACCTGGCCAGGGGCCTAAAGATCACCAGGATGAGGCCCGAAGATCACCCTGGTGATCCCGATCACCATTCTGAGCACCCCTGACGTAGGGCAACCTGGTAGATCGCAGGCAGGGCGGGAGGAATGCTCCCGACGCCGCCCAGGTGCTGCCCGCCAGTCAGTGTGGCGGCGACATGACCGACGTCGCTATGGCCCATAGGGGAGCCATTCCTTCCTTCCTTCCTCATCTCCTTTCTTCCTTTCCTTCCTTTCTCCCCACCTTCTTGCCTTGCCTTCTTTCCTTCCTGCTTGCTCCCTCCCTCCCTCCCTCATTCCTTCCTTTCTTTCCTTACTCTCTACCTTGAACATTTGCTGTTGGTTGTGGGGTCTCTGTGTGGGATGTTTGCCCCGATTCTGTTGTTGGTGGGGTTCAGAATGCTCTTTGATTGTAGGTGAACTATAAATCCCAACAACTACAACTCCCAAATGACAAAATCTTTTTTTTAGTAATGGTCACTCCTTATAGGTGTCTTGTGGCCAAATTTGGCAGCAGTTCGCCAAATGGAGCTCCCAATTTCCTCTCCTCCAACTCTGATACTGGCCAACGCTAGATCCGTGCGGAATAAGTCAGGGACCATTAGGGACCTCTTCCTAGAAAGGAGGGCCGACCTTGCCTGTCTCACTGAGACATGGCTCCAGGAAGGCGACGAGGTTATCCTGCACGAGTTGACATCTCCGGGATTTGTGGCCAGTTATCAGACGAGGACAGAGAGGCGGGGGAGGGGTGGCCATCCTTAGCCGAGACACTATTAATTCCAGGGCGATTCCGACAGCGAACATTCCTGGTATGGAGTGTGCGGGCCTGATATGGGATGTGGGTGAGAGTGTAGCCTTCCTGCTGGTGTACCGTGCACCCGACGCACCGGCAGGAAGCCTGCCTAAGCTGCTGGAGGTGGTTGCGGAGTGGGCATTGAGGTTCCCCAGGCTTATTGTTCTGGGGGACTTCATGTCACGCCGACACCACCTCCCGTCAACTGCAGCCATGGACCTGGTGTCTACCATGGAGGCACTAGGACTCTCACTCTGTAAGACCGGCCCCACGCACCAAGCAGGACACACGTTAGACCTAATCTTCGCTGCCGGAATTCAGGTGATCCTAACCTCCACTACGGAGGTTCCATGGTCGGATCACAGTGTCCTGGAAGTCCGACTAGGATTGGCTCCCCCTCCCGGTAAGGGTGCAGAACCAATTTCGGTTCGCCCAAAGAGACTCATGGAACCCATTAGGTTCCTGAATGCTCTAAGGGCTTGGGAACCCCCCAGCGACTCGGTCGATGGGCTAGTGGAGTACTGGAACACCAGTCTCTCACGGCCCTAGACAGATCGCCCCAGGGCGTTCTCTCCTTCCCCGTAGAAATCGCTCGCCGTGGTACACCGAGGAGTTGCGGGCGATGAAACGGAGAAGGAGACAACTAGAGGACATGTGGCGGAGTCTCCGTGACGAAGCGTCGAAATCAGCTTATAAACAATTTAAGGAGGTTTACAAGCAAGCTATCAAGGAAGCGAAAAAGGTCTACTACTCTTCCTTGATAGAGTCAGCCAGTTCACGCCCAGCTCAATTATTTAAGATAATTCGGTCTTTGACAACAACCCCAACTGTCCCAAATGATAGGGGTTTGGCTCCAACAGCTGAGGTCTTTCAGAACTTTTTTGCTGACAAGATTTCGACTCTCCGCCGGGACATTCCTGCCACTCTTGATACAGTTAGCGAGCTCGAGACTCCGCCGCCACTCGGTGGGCCCACCTTCACCCGCTTCCAACCGCTGGACGCAGCAGCTGTCGATAGGTTACTGCCTGCAGCTAGGCCAACTACTTGCTCCCTCGACCCGTGCCCCTCCTGGCTTATTAGATCTTGCCGGGAGGGACTACGAGGCCCCCTGGGCATGATCATAAATAGCTCCCTTGAGCAAGGAGTCTTCCCAGGGGGGTTAAAAGAGGCTATGGTGAAACCGCTGCTGAAAAAGCCGAATTTAGATCCTTCGGCTCCCTCCAACTACAGGCCTGTTTCCAACTTGCCTTTCCTAGGCAAGGTAGTTGAGAGGGCAGCAGCGGAGCAGCTGCAGCGGTTCCTAGACGACACAGCTGGACTTGATCCCTTCCAGTCCGGCTTCCGTATTGGGCATGGGACGGAGACCGTGCTTGTCGCCATTACAGACCAACTTCGCCGCCAGCTGGACCAGGGTGGATCGGCACTGCTCGTCTTGTTAGATCTGACAGCAGCGTTTGACACTGTAGATCATGCATTGTTGACCCACCGTTTAGCCGGCTCCGGGGTCGGGGGGACTGCCCTTAAATGGGTGGCCTCCTTCCTCCGGGACCGGGGACAACGTGTGGAGGGGGGTGGGGAGGTCTCGGGAGACTCCCACTTAACTGTGGGGTCCCCAGGGGCCATTCTCTCCCCCTTATTATTCAATGTTTATATGCGCCCCCTGGCCCAGCTGGCTCGCGACTTTGGTCTGGAGTGTTATCAGTACGCTGATGACACCCAGCTTCTGCTGAGAATGGACGGCAGGCCGGACTCCGTACCCGATTGTTTCCAACTATGCCTTGAAGCCGTGACTGGTTGGCTGCGCGCCAGCCGGCTGAAGGTGAATCCATCGAAGACGGAGATCCTGTGGCCTGGTCGGCCTGGGCTGGGTGGGTGCCGGTTGCCTACCCTGGATGGCGAGCGGCTTAACCCATCGCCATCAGTTAAGAGCCTGGGGGTTCTGCTGGACTCCTCGCTGACCATGGAGGCTCAGGTCTCTGCGGTCAGCAGGACGTCTTTCTACCACCTCCGTCAGGCTAGGCGACTGGCTCCCTACCTGTCCAGGAACGACCTGGCCACGGTAATCCAAGCGACGGTCATCTCGAGCCTAGACTACTGTAATGCCCTCTACGTTGGCCTTCCCCTGTCGACAATCCGGAAACTCAAGCTAGTGCAGAATGCCGCTGCTCGCTTGCTGGCAAGAGTGCCGGTGAGGGAGCATATTACACCTACGCTCCGGCAACTGCACGGGCTGCCTAGTGAGTACCGAAGTGCCGTCACGGTGTTGGTTTTGACCTTTAAGGCCTTGCATGGTCTAGGGCCTGCGTACCTGAGGGACCACCTTACCCCGTACTCTCCCCCGAGATCACTGCGTTCAGATGAACAGAATCTGCTGTTAGTTCCATCAGTCCGCTCCTGCCACCTATCGACGACCAGACAAAGGACCTTTTCCGTTGCGGCACCGGTGCTCTGGAATGCCCTCCCGGACAGTACCCGAGCCATCTCGGAGTTGGCCTCTTTTCGGAGGGCCTGCAAGACGGCCCTCTTTGACTTAGCCTTTAACTAGGCACACCGGACTATGAACTAGGCCATATGTCCTCCCATTCCGTGTATGACAATGTAATAAGTTTTAATGTGGTTTTATGCTTTTATGTTTTAATTGTAGGGTCGCATGCCGATATGTTGCGACATGTGCCCGTGTACCTTTCTGTTATCCGCCCCGAGCCTGCTGGCAGGAGCGGAATACAAAAGTGAACAATAAATAAATAAATAAATAAATAAATAGTAAGAAATCAGTTTGTGTGTGTCAACTGTAAAATAGGATGTGTGGAAGGGCCCCCCTGGGATATCTGAGGTCCTTTCCACACAGTTGAATAAAACCCCATGTTATCTGCTTTGAATCAGATTATATGGCAGGGTGGACTCAGAAAACCCAGGTCAAAGCAGATATTGTGTTATATGTTTCACATTTTTGTAGTGGGTAGGTAGATAATTTTGACTTGGTTGTTTTATAAGTAGCCCGCATGCTGAAAAAGTGTGAGCACCCCTGCATTACACTGATTGGAGGGAAGGTCATGCCATGAAACAAGTCAACACCACACTGAAGATGTTAGTGCCTGCTGTCAGGTTGTTATAGCCCATGCAATACAATATTTGCATGCACTTGTTTCAAAGGAGGGAAATATAATGGGGAGTGTGAGAGGCAAGGCGCATAAAATCCGCAAGGCGCCTGGAACTTCTTTTCCACCTCAGATTTAATTTAAGGAGAGCAGTTCCTTAAAGGGTGACCTTAATCACATGACAGTGATGTACTGTATCATGTTTGGTTGTTTACTTATCTGTTAGAGGAACTGATGGATCCGATAGACGAGCTTGTTTATCATGTTCAGCTCCTTGTCTAGTTGAGTCAGTAAAAGTTTTATCAGATTTAACGTGGGATGTGTTTATCAGGGGGGTTGTGGGTGTTTAATGCAGTGCGCAATAGATAACAGGGTGGGTGTTGAGAGGGTAAGGATCTGTCAGTATTTCCATTACGATGCCCATTTGCCAGGTGTTTATCAGTCGGCAACAGCTCCCTTACTTGTCAACCTCACCTCTATTTTTTAAGATACAAAATTGCTTTTATGTATGTTTGGCTCTTGCGAATGCAGAGGGATTCAAGTCACCTTGTGTAGGGTTTACCTCTGGCGGTGAAACATAACTGAACAGTGTGACAAGTCTTCTTAAATCTGAGGAAGACATACAGGTGGAGAATCCCTTTCCCAAAACGATTCACAATATTTTGGATTTCAGTTATAGAATAGATCAGGGCTGTCCAACTGGTGGCCCGGGGGCCGTATACGGCCCCCCCAGCCCCTTCCCTACAGCCCCCTAAGCTTTTAAATAAAAAATAAAAATTGAAAAATAAAATAAATAATTTTTTTTAAAAAAAACTACTTCCGGGTTCGGAGCAAGTATCGCGAGAATACGCAATCCACACGGGATTTCGCTATCAACGCGAGATCACGCTGGCGTTGACAGCGAAATCCCGTGTGGATTGCGTATTCTCGTGATACTCTTTGACTACTCTACTACTGGATCGCTGAGGCCCACAGACGTGATTAGGACCTTCTTCGACCAGTCGGTCGTCGCCTCTCTCGTCATCCGGGTACTCCTGGATCCTGCGCGTTTGGAAAATGTAGGCCGAAGCAGGGGCTCCTCAGGGGGCTCCTCATTCCCTCCCCCATCTCCCCTCATGTATTAAATATAAAATTAAATATATTTAAAGATGAAATAAGGGGAGATGGGATACATTAAAATAAGGGGAGAGGGGAGGATGGAATTAAATATATTTAATATTAAATAAAAATAAGAGGAGAGGGGAGGATGGAATTAAATATATTTAATATTAAATAAAAATAAGGGGAGAGGGGAGGATGGAATTAAATATATTTAATATTAAATAAAAATAAGGGGAGAGGGCACCGGGGAGAGGGCGGAGCCGGGGGTGGGGAGGGGGTGGAGCTGGGGGCGGGGAGGGGGCGGGGGCAGGCCCTACGGCCCCCCAGGTCATCAGTGACCGGAATTCAGGCCCCTGGGCCAGTAGAAGTTGGGCAGCCCTGGAATAGATAATCCAGGAATCAGGGTTTTATCCAGCACCATTGAATCATGATGGTCGGCAGCAGGTATTAACATGTAAACCATTAAGATCAAAACAGGGATACCAGGCTGCATAAGAATGATTTCCTCCATTGTTGGATCTCCTGTTTGTGATCCAAGTTATGGTCTTTTGGATCTCTTTTTGCCAAAGATGCCTGAAAACCAAATTCCTCAATATTTTTTATAATATCTTGAGGATCAAGCACTTCAGGGTCAAAGCAGACATGAGCTTTGGAAGTAGCCAGAATTACAGATGCCTGCAGAATGCCAGGCGTATGGGCAAGCTTGCATTCAATGTTATGAACACATGAAGCACAGGTCATTCCTAGAATTGTAAGATCTATATCGCCATCTGTTCGAAGGTAATCTTCTATGATCGAGGCTCCAAAACCCAAGTCCTCAATCAACTGGGTAATTTCAAGAGGCTGAATTCTCTCTGGTTTATATTTTACCTCAACTTTCCCTGCCATCAAGGCAACAAGAACAGAGACTATTCCATCTTCTTTTTGTAGGTTCTTCTCAATGCTTGCTACACACGATGCACATGTCATGCCTGTCACCAGCAGAAAACATATTTCAGTCATTCCCGCATTGGATGGTTTTGGAGAGTGAAGAGGCGAGTTCTGTTTCTGTGACCAAACATCTTTGTGTGAATCACTTGCCAGGCCTGTGTACAACTGATAGAGGGGAAAATTTCCAAGGTGAAAGGAATTGTCGACATCAAGGTGTCTCTTGAGCAAAGCAATGCTGTCCCTACCTGTCCTGTCATGACCTAGCCACAGTGGTCCAAGCCACGGTCATCTCAAGATTGGACTACTGATTATCCCCTCTACATTGGCCTTCCCTTGTCGCTGATCCGGAAGCTTAAGCTGGTGCAGAATGCTGCAGCCAGGCTGGTGGCAGGCCTTCCATCTCGCTGCCACATCACGCCTGTGCTGCGCGGACTGCACTGGCTTCCAATAGAGCACCGGCTCACCTTCAAGGTGCTGGTTCTGACCTTCAAGGCCTTGAACGGTCTGGGGCCAGTGTACTTAAGGGACCGCCTCTCCCATTACAGCCCTCCACGAACACTGCGTTCCGAAATCCAGAATCTGTTGGTAGTGCCTAGCCACCATTCTATCCGTCTGAGTTCCACACGAAGGAGGGCATTCAGTGTCGTCTTGCCGGTTTTGTGGAATTCTCTTCCTTCCACGATCCGAGCCCAGACTGATTTGTTGTCTTTCCTCAGGGCCTGTAAGACCCTCCTCTTCACTTAGGCATTTGGACCATAGGCACTGGAACATGTATATTGTAGTGGTAATTGTAGTTTAAATACTGATATGTTTTTAACTGTTTTTCTAACTGTTTTATTGTGTTTTGTGGTTCTTATGTATGTGAGTCTCCCTGAGCCTGTGGGAAAGGGCGACTAAGAAGTCCAATAAATAAATAAATAAATAAATAAATAAATAAATAAAATACTTGGGACTGGAAATAACTCCCCATCAGATCTGCCAGGAAATCAGCAATATGGGTTTTGATGCCACCATTGTAGATACAACAAAGACTTCAGAACAAACATCTGAGGAAACTTTGGTTAAGATGAAAATAGAAGGTATGACCTGTGAATCTTGTGTTAAAACAATTGAAGAAAAGATTGGGAAACTCCATGGTGTGAGGAAAATCAAAGTGGCCCTCAGCAGCCAGGAAGCCACCATCGCTTATTGTGCACTTGTGATCAGCCTTGAGGAACTAAAGGATAACATCGATAACTTGGGATATAAAAGCACTGTCAAGCATAAGCAACCCTCCTTCAATCTTGGCTCGATTGATGTAGAACGCTTACAACAGGATGCCTGCTGGGCTTGATGGTACAAGCGTTACGTCAGAAGACGCCGCCACCACAGCTTGTGTTGCAGTGCTGGGTGTGGAAGGGATGCACTGCAAATCTTGTGTCAACATAATTGAAAGTTCAGTCTCAGAAATGCCTGGGGTACAACGTATTGAAGTGTCCTTGGAACAGAAAAGTGCCACAGTGTGGTTTGACCAGGATGTGGTCACTCTATCCTCGTTGCAGCGAGCCATCCAAGCCCTTCCCCCTGGTAACTTCAAAGTATCCTTTTCTAGATTTCAGTTATATCTCCATAAAGAGATATATTGGAGATGGAACAGAAGTCTAAATACAAAAATTATGTATACCTCATATTCATAAATCTGCTAAATAAATACCATGAAGGAATCATTTGGCCTATACACTAGGGTGGAACATTGTGCATCTAACAACAGCTTAAAAATGATAAAACAAGGAACATAACATAGTCTCTGTATGCATTTTGATAAGGATTAAAGATAAAATCAAGCCATATGTGAAACAAAAAGACATTATTGAAATGTGAAATATTAATCTGGTTGTAAGGATTTTTCAGATTTAGATTTTAACTGGCATATTTAGACCACGACCTGTTATTGTGCTTCTGAGAAGCTATTTTGTACAGGCTTGTGTACATCTGTAAAACATGGACCATCTACAAACCTTTAAAGCGCTAACCTTTAAAGCACGGCATATCATTTGGGCCATCTAGGGTGGAACATTAGAGTGCATCTAACTATAGCTTAAATTGTCACATTGCTTGAGTACCTCATGAACTTAATGGATTTTAGACTCTTCGACAACATAGGTCTCTGTATGCATTTTGATAAGGATGTGAGAAGATAGCCTTCTCCGTGGTGGCTCCAAAAATAAACACCATTCCGCCTGCTCTTGGAAACGGCCCCAAAATATTCCACACATCTGAAAACCTGGCTCTTCTGCCAGGCATTTGGGTTTTTAACGTTTGGAGACTGGTGCTTCTGGCGCTTTGTACCTATGTTTTTAAATTGATGTATTTGGGGTTTTAAATGATGTATATTCTTTCCAGCACCTATTGTGACTCACAAAAACATGGACCATCTACAAACATCATTCTCAACTTCTGGAAAGATTCCACCAGCGTGGCCTGCAAAAGTCCTGCAAATTTCATGGAAAGACAGACAGACTTAACATCAATGTTTTGGAAGAAGCAAAGCCTACCAGCATTGAAATGATGATTCTCCGCCATCAACTTTGTTTACTGGGTCCAAATGTCAATTACTGTCTCCTAAAGCGGTTATTTTATTCTCAGCGTAGGAATGGAAAATGAAATTTTAGTCAACAACATTTTTTTTAAAGAAAAAATAGTCTTAAAGCTAATTTAAAAATGTTTCAAACCCCAAGAGCTTAGAAGCCCTGGCACTCAAGTGTTGTAACTGGAGGTCAGCTATTTTCAATGGTGCTATGGATTTTGAAGTGTAGCACAGCAGTTCTCGTTCGTGCCTGGGGGGCAGGGGACAAGACCGGGGGTCCCATTGGCATTGGGGCCTGCAGCAGCGGAGATGGATTATGAAGAGGATTTAGAAGGGTTAGCTGAAGGAGAGTTTCCCATCGCTGGGCCTCCTTCTCCCACAAAAAGCTTGGCTTGGGATGAAGGTTGGCCTGACCCTTATGACGAGACAGATAACCAGGTGCAAATGGAAAGCAGTGATAGCGAAACATATGAACGGCCAGGGGGGGAGAGGTTCACAGGATCCTTTGAGTGAAAACATGGAAGAGAGCGGCTGGGAAGAATCTAGGGAGGAGAACCTCGGCAGAAAGATTAAGTATAGGATCCGTGGGAACGGATCCTCAGTACTCGGCCACGTCTCATCTGAGCAGACGTGTAGCGAAGCTCGACCACGGAGCCAAGTCTGGCTAGTGGCCTACTCAAGCCTTGTTTTTTATCTTGCAACCTTGCTTTGTTCCTTGATCCGCTTTGCTGAGCGGAGCCTTGGGTCCAAATGTTGAAACTGTCTCCCAAGTGTTTTGATTTTATTTGATCACCTATTGCCTTTGAAATTTTAGTCAACAACATTTTTTTAAGAAAAATAGTCTTAAAGCTAATTTAAAAATATTCAAATAAAGTAGTTAGCCTTCAGGCACTCTCTGTGTGTTGTAACTGGAGGGGCTATTTTCAATGGTGCTATGGATTTTGAAGAGGCACATATACAGGGTGAAAGAAAGAAATGTGCCAAGAGGAAGGCACACCAAGCAAACCATTGTCATCATCACATTCCATCTAGAAATCGATGTCCTTGCTGTGACCGCCTTCCATCTGGAAATCTATCTTCTCAATGTGAAGGACCATGTGGAACCAAGATAGATCTTCACAGTCTCTTACGAATCAACTGCCAAGTTTCTATCTCTGGAAGACCATCATTCTTGAAAAAACAAATAGAAAACAATCTATGTGGTATGAAAGTAATATCCAAAGAGCATATATTATTGTCATTATTTTACTATTGTATGTTTTACATGCTGTAAACCTCCTTGAGCCTTTGGGAAAGGGTGGTATCTAAATTGAAATATTAAATAAATAAATAAATTATGCGATTAATCAACATACCAAAATGGAGCTCAAATCAGTGGCATAACAGAATTAGAAGGAGCAATTGCTCTCAAACATAACAGTTCTCAATTCCACTGTGTGTAGGACTCGGGTATCAATCCAACTGAGCATAAAGTCCGCTGCTTCTCAAAGGAAGTCTCCAAAGGCAAAGTTGCTATAGTAAAAACATACATCAAATACATACTCACTTAATGCCAGCTAAAGTTCAATGACTCATTAAGTCCATGAGAATATAGGAGAGATTCTGATGATAAACATTTTATTCGGGATTTATATTTCAGATATTCTAATTCTTAGAGGTCTGGTTGTTTTCCCAATATACCATAAACCGCAGTCATAAGTTAAAAGGTAAATAAAATTACAACTGTTACAGCTGGAGAATTGTTTAAGTGTAGTGTCCACATTATTTCTGTAGTTATGTATCTCCTTAGTTTTCCATGTCCACAAGCATGTTTATCATCAGGATCTCTCCTATATTCTCACTTCATACAATTCAAACACTCATCCTTTTCCTTTAAATTTTGTGCTCTGGAATGCATCAATTTAAAACCTCACATGGACATGGATAAATTACTATCCCAAAGAGAAGTATACTGGATCTTTGAGTTGAAAACCCTTTCCCCTCATGGACTTAATGAGTCACTGAACTTTAGCTGTTTCATTTAAGTATCTCTTTATAAACCTGTGGAGAAACCGGCTAAATTACTCGCAGTTTGAATTCACTATTAGCAGAGTCAACTTATGTAAAAGCTATCTGGCATTAAGTGAGTATGTATTTGATATATGGATTATCTTTACTGTTGGAATTATATAATTTTGTAATATTGCTGGAAAATACTTGTTATTCTATGTATTGTTATGTTTTTACTGTAGTTAAGAGTCCAGAGTTATCTACTCCTGAAGAAGGGGATTACCTTCCCTGAAACAGGGTCTAAAAATACCCGGGCACCCCTATTGGACTTTGCCTTTGGAGACTTCCTTTGAGAAGTAGTGGACTCTATGCTCAATTGGATTGATACCTGAAGCCTACACACAGTGGAATTGAGAACTGTTATGTTTGAGAGTGATTGCTTCTTCTAATTCTGTTATGCCACTGATTTGAGCTACATTTTGGTATTTTGATTAATCGCATAATATATGCTTTTTGGATATTACTTTCATACCACATAGATTGTTTTCTATTTGTGTTTTTATCCTACAAGTATTCTGTGTCTTTGTATGACAATCTTTCTTGGCCATGAGTGATAGCCTATGATGAATTGTTATGCTAAAATGCCACAGAGCAGAGGTCTTATTTCACTATAAGCAGCTTACTCACCGGGTTCACCTTCGACCGGTTTCGGACACTGGACGCAGAGGATGTTGACAAGATTGTCGCAGCCCTTCGACCAACCACCTGCTCCCTCGACCCATGCCCCTCCACGCTGATTCGAGCTTGCGTGGAGGGGTTACGAGGCCCTCTGTTGAATATAGTCAACTGCTCCCTTGAGCAAGGAGCTTTTCCAGAGGAGCTAAAAGAGGCGGTGGTTAGTCCATTGCTGAAGAAGCCCGGGTTAGACCCCGCGGCTCCCTCCAATTACCGCCCAGTGTCCAATCTATTGTACCTGGGCAAGGTAATTGAGAGGGCAGCAATGGACCAGCTGCAGACATTCTTGGATGATGCAACCTGGCTTGACCCCTTCCAGTCTGGCTTCCGTTCGGGCCATGGGACAGAGACCATCCTGGTCTCCATCACATACCTACTCCGGTGCCACTTGGATCGAGGCGGATCGGCGCTGCTCGTGTTATTGGACCTCACGGCAGCGTTTGATACTGTCGATTACGAACTTTTGACACACCGCCTGGCGGGGGTGAGGGGGACAGCCCTCAACTGGCTGTCCTCCTTCCTCCAAAACCGCCTGCAGCGAGTGAAGTGGGAGGGTGGTCTCCGAGGGCTCCCTTCTTTGCAGGGTCCCTCAGGGGGCCATTCTCTCCCCGCTGTTATTTAACATCTATATGCGACCACTCGCCCAATTGGTTCGGAGTTTTGGGCTTGAGTGCCATCAGTACGCTGATGACACCCAGCTCATTCTGAGGATGGACCCCGGGGTGGACTCTGTACCCGATAATTTCCATCTCTGCCTGGAAGCCGTAACTGGATGGCTGCGAGCCAGTAAGTTGAAGGTGAACCCGACGAAGACAGAGATCTTGTGGCTGGGCCGCCTGGAGGAGGTAGAGACCCAGCTGCCGACGTTCGATGGTGTGGCACTTCGCCCACAGCCCCTAGTTAAGAGCCTTGGGGTCCAGCTGGACACCCAACTGTCGATGGAAGTGCAGATTGCCTGCACTTGCAAGACAGCGTTCTACCATCTACGGCAGGCGAAACGTCTGGTTCCCTACCTATCCCGCTGCGACCTGGCCACGGTGATCCAAGCCACGGTCATCTCGAGGCTCGATTACTGTAATGCGCTGTACATCGGCCTGCCCTTGTCGGCGATCCGGAAACTTAAGCTGGTGCAGAACGCAGCAGCGCGCCTGCTGTCGGGAGCCCCAAGATCTGCGCATGTGACCCCACTCCCTGCGTGCACTGCAACTAGAGGTCCCTAGTATTAAGACACTTTCACCACTATGTAGGATCCAGAGCCAGCAGAGTTCAAATTAAATTCAGGACAGGAACAGCTAACCATGGAATTAATGTCAATCCCAAATGGAATGGAATTCAATGTTTGCTGGGATTGTTTTAGGCCACTTACAATTTTTTCCCAAAAAGTTTTCTTTTGTAATTTTTCAATTAGTTTTCAGTTTTTAGTTGCTTCAAGAGCCAAATAATGGGTGATACACATGTACATGTGCATACAGTGTGTGTGTTAAGAAACAAAATTTGATAAATGAATAAACAAAATGATTTGGCTTCTGCCTTCTTCACTTGTCCATTTCAATGTTCTTTAATGGATGGTGGTTTTACTAATTATGCTTTAAACTTAACCTATGTAATTTTAAAACTACATTTTAATTTTTAGGTCTATGAATCCAGATATTTTCTCTTTCATCCAAAGTATTTGATAGAGATTGAATCTTGATTCCAAAGAAGCTTCTTGATGAGTATTGCAGACTTGTGATTCTTGAAACATATAAAGAGGCCCATATTAGGCTTTCCTTGCACCCTACAGATGACAACCTGTACCTCTGCATTTACTGTTGCAAATACAGTTGTAGGACCATCATTCAGTCTGGTTTCACTGAATATCTAGAGGTCAGAACTTAATCAGTTTCCCACACTACTCTACCTCATCCACTGTAGATTATGGGAATAGACACACCTTTGGAAATGGCCTCTCAAAGAGTCATCCAACTGGATACGGATCCCAGCGGTGCGAGGCCCGCCACCGACAATTCCGTTCCAGAACTGTTTGGGGAGTGGGCTTCGGTAGTTGGAGATGAACGGCAACATCACAGCATGTAGGAGGTGAACTAAAGAGGTGAACGACTCCCCTATTTATTAGGGTTGAGAACTCCCCAAACCACCCGTCTGACCACCCGTCTCGTGACTTGCCCCCTCCTCCTGGAAGACCGACTCTCCTTGGGACTCAGGGTCACCCCACAAGGTTGGGAGGTCTGCCCCCTTGGATCTCGCCTTCCCCCTTGGCCCCCCAAACATCGATGGACCTCACCTGAACTACTGATTCTAGCCCTATTGTTGTAGTTAGTGCTGTGTGTTTGTAGCTAGTATTACGTAATGATCTGTTTTTTTATTATATCTGTATTCTAATTGTGTCATGCCACTGTTGTAAACCACCCCGAGCCCACGAGGAGTGGCGGTCTATAAGCATGAAGTAAAATATAAAAAATAAATAAAAGTGTGTCTCACACCAAAGCCTAAGTCTTCAGAGGGAAGAAAAGGTAGAAAGGGTATATAATAAGTGTTACAAATACATATAACATCATCTTGTGATGCCAATGGTGATGGGAGTGGAATTCTGCATTATTCCTTTTGATCCTGAATGCTGGGATAAATTCCCGGTATGTTGAAGCTATAGTATTCACTTCTGCCACTTCCAAGTGAGTTTGAAAAAAAAGAAGCATTCAGAGAGAGAAAGGGAGCTGTTCCAACCACCTTTGCCATGCATGGTGATTCTTGGCCTGCCCCAGTAGTTTCTTGTAGTCCCAAAAGTTTTTAGGGTTTTTTGGCTGTTGTCTTTCATTTTTTGTGGGGTTTTTTGTTGCAAACTTACCTCGTTGGGTTATGTGTCAGTGTGGCCTGGTTTTGTGTGACTGCGTTGTGTGGTTTTGTTGCCTATACGCTTATAACCACGGATGTTACATGTTTATATATATAGATTTGTGCAAAGGACCATTTCAGATATGCATCTTTATCCTCTGAAATGGTAGATATGAGATGCTGGTTTATTTTATTTCTTCCATTTTAACCAACCTTTCTGCCAAGACAGGGTGCTCTAGGTGGCAAACAATAATAAAATGTAGATTCCAAACCAAATTTGAGAATGATCACTCCAGGGGAAAGAACTTGGCCTACATTTCTGTGGGAAATATTCCTCTGACAGAGTAAGCCTCGGGCTTGTTTGGTCTCCTGTTTCAAGAAAAGTTTTGTTTTTCATGGTTAATCTCAATGTTATTTCATGCAAAGTTATAAATATTTATTGTGTGAGAAGCATTTTTTTTTAAAAAAAGAAAATTGTCAGCAAGCATTCACAAATGGAATCCATATGGTATTTTCAATATTTTATGGTAATATTGGAGTTAGTGTAATAATATCAGCAGGAGCTCCAATGATGGTAGGATAAAAATAAAAAATACCATCAGTGCTAAAGCTACCTTCATGATCTCTGTTCCTCGCCATTTGTCTTCTCAGTAACTTATGACAAATGTCAACACTAATCTTACCCTGCTGAGGTAGAAAATGCTCTCCTAAACAAATTGTAATGCAGAAGCTGTTCATCAGCAGACAGTAAAATGGCCACTGAAGTTAAAAAAAGAAAGAGATGAGATGATATTCATACCCGATTTTAGTAGAAAAGTTACCATCTACAAGCAGCCAAAAATGAGGTTTGGGGAAATAAGTTGTATCTCTTGAACCATCAGCCTTATTAATATAGATATTTATAGTTTTATTCTCTACAACAGAGCTGTCCAACTTCTACCAGCCCAGGGGCCTGAATTCCGGTCACTGATGACCTGGGGGGCTGTACGCAGGATCCAGGAGTACTCGGACGATGAGAGAGGCGACAACCGGAGTCAAAGAAGGTCCTAATCGTGTCTGTGGGCCTCAGCGATCCAGTAGTAGAGTAGCCGAAGCGTATCGCGAGCATACGCAATCCACATGGGATTTCGCTGTCAACGCCGGCGTGATCTCGCGTTGACAGCGAAATCCCGTGTGGATTCTCACGATACTTGCTCCGAACCCAGAAGTAGGTATTAATTTTTATTATTTATTTTATTTTTCAATTTTTATTTCTTATTAAAAAGCTTAGGGGGCCGGAGGGAAGGGCTGGGGGCCGTATATGGCCCCCGGGTCGGCAGTTGGACAGCCCTGCTCTACAACAGTGTCTTTCAAGCTTTTTTGAGCCATGGCACATTTTTTACATTTACAAAATCCTGGGGCACACTACCAACCAAAATGACACAAAATGACACTCTAACTTACTAATATTGTACTCTACCATTATACTGTAATATTATTAGTACTATTCAAGTAATATAAAATATATAATTTCAATATAGTATTATTTTAAAAAGTGTTATCTTGTATTACATTATAATAATATAAATATTATAGGTACATACAATATATTATCAGTAAAGCACAGGAGTTAATCCTGACTGTTATCATTACTCTCATAGTCAATAACGATATACACCATGACTATGACAAATACTGATAATATAACAATATAATAGCATATACTAAGGGAAAATAATAATATTATGTTAATACATAGTTAATAATAATAATAATAATATAGCCCATTAGGCTCCTTCCATGTCACGTCACAGTCTCTGAGGCCCGGTAGGCCGCTCACGTACCTGCCCGGAGGCGGGCCCCGTTGTTTTCCATGTCGTGGCAGCAGTGGGCAAAGAGGCAGTAGAGCCGCGGGTAGGAGAGGAAACTCATGAGGGTGGAGGCGGCAGCCAGGCTCAGGCTCAAGGGCTCCACCACACCGGCCGGCCGGACCAGCACCAGGCCTACCACCAAGCCCAGCACCGCCAGGCATCGCCTCAGACGAGGCACTTCCTCTGCACTGGCGTCCCCTCAGGGAAGGCACTTCCGGTCCCACCACCTCGGCCGCCGCCATCTTAATGCTGAGCGAGAGTTCAAGGCCACCGTGATGGGATTGGCCCGCTGGGAATAAAGGGGCGTAGCTTATTCAAGACTCAAGAGGTTCCAATTTCCCACAGCACACCTGATGATCGCTCATGGCACACTAGTGTGCCACGGCACACCGGTTGGGAAACACTGGTCTACAATGTGACCAATGAAATGGGCATGAAAATTATCTTCATTATATGGGGAAAATAATTGTGTTCATTCTATGAATTGATTAATAATGAAACATTGATATATATTAAAACTTTGGCACACTTAGGACTTTATCCCACAACGTGTTATCTCATAGCAATCATGTTAAAGCAAAGTCTCACTCTCAGCCGGCAGGCAAAGTCTAAGGTGTGGGGGGTGGGGGGTGAGTGGGAGTATTGGATGTCCCCTGTGAAGGGG
This sequence comes from Anolis apletophallus, assembly GCA_030556195.1. NCBI lineage: Eukaryota > Metazoa > Chordata > Lepidosauria > Squamata > Anolidae > Anolis > Anolis apletophallus. The sequence goes on from JARBWK010000009.1 coordinate 3,382,447, forward strand.
GCCAGAGTTAGTTGGAGCCGTCTGGCTTCATGGTCCCAATACTTAAACTCTTAAAGCAGAGCTAAACAGTAAATATTAAACTCGGTATACACATAAGACGCGATGCGGTTGTCCCTCTGGTGAATCGTCTTACACCCAACGGATCAGTACACTTATCAATGAGATATATTCCGTTTCGTTTCTATTGAAACTTTTTCAAGGCTGGTTTTTTAGAGGGATTCCAGTAGCGACCCACGCCATCAATGATCAATATTCCTTAGGACATAAAATAATATAAATGAGCAAGAGATATCTTGACCGCATCGCGTCTTGTGTGTATACCGAGTTTACTCCATTGATGTGATTGCTAATCAAGAGGAAATGGATATTTACTAATGTGTGGAACCCATCATTACTGTGGATGTACAAATTTTGAATTTAAAACCACTCTACACGCGGTTTGTGGATATAACCCAGATTAAAGCATTTTTGAACTTTCAAAAGACTTTCAAAAGTTTTTATACTTGAAGGTTACATGTGAATGAAAACAAACAAAGAACAACTTCTGAAGACACTCCTATGAACACTAGATACAAAAACCCATTTGGGCACTAAAGTTCGTGAGTGACTTTGACTTTATTTTTGCCAATTCATTATTAGATATTATCGGGATATATCTGGACATATTTTCGGTATTGTATACATTGGGATTATCCGCACCATAATATTTACTGTTTAGCTCTGCTTTAAGAGTTTAAGTGCTGTCAGCACTACCCCTTTGTTTGATTCACTGGTCCCAATCACATGACAGGGGGCGATAAACTATATAACTGTGCAAAAGCTCTCCTGGCAACAGCTGAGATAGATGAAACTCTTTGTTTTATGTATTTTTCCTTTAAATGTGTACTTTCCCCCCTTATGCTTTCCCTCATGCTTTGTAAAACTCATGCAGCCATTTCCTTCATTCCCATGCTCAAAGCAGAAATGAGTGGATTGAAAAAAATATATCATGACGCTCATCAGCTTTAATTAGTAAATATTTTAGTGCAGTAATGTAACAATCATAGCTCCAACCCCCTGGAATGCGCTGCCCTCCGAAGTCCGTGCCCTTCAGAATCTATTAGCTTTTCGGAAGGCCTGCAAGACCCTACTGTTCCAGCAGGCCTTTGGGTCTTAAAAACTGTTCGGCCTCTCCTGATGTTTTATGTAGCTATTGTTACTGTTTTAATTCTATGATACGGTTTTTAATATGCTGTTGTAACTTTTGTTTTATTGTATGTAAGTCGCCCAGAGCCAACCGGGAGTGGCGACGGATAAATTTAAACAAACAAACAAACAAACAAACAAATATGCCAGATAAAATTTGTCAGATTTTTTAAAAAAATCATTTTTGTAATGTTCCATAAGTTTGTAAAATACCTTTTTAGAATGAATATAATGCTGTGGAAGTTTTCCACTAACTTTGAGATTTGAGACTGTTGTTTTTTTAAACAAGGTGGGACATTAAGGCAGCATTCACACTCTATGAAATCAAATCCCCTCCCCCTTCCACATTGTCCTGTGAATTGGTGTGAATGCACCTATGTATTTTTCTTTCCTGCCCTCATCAAGCCCTGTCAGCAGCCAATCTGCCCCTGTTGACACACAACACTATAGATTTCATTTAGCCTATTCAAGGTGGCTGAATAGAATGAAATAATGCTGAGCTTCATATAAAAAGCAAAGGTGCAAGTGCCGTTGTGAAGATCGGCATGCTGAAAAAATAATGAATTATTCCATCAGAATATCATTTGTTTGCCAGATATCCATTTAAAGTTCATATTTCTCCTGGAGGCTGAAAATGAAAAGTAATGCGTTTCCTGACATTTTACAGTGGGTAGCCGTAGCCTATTTTGCTCCAGCTAAATGGAAATATCACATGAGACATGAATTTACACAGCACAGAGTATTTCATTTACACCAAGCCTAAATATACATTTTCAAAATTATTTTTAGCAGTTGTTTATGCCAGATAAGACACTTGTCATTGGTAACAGGACAATTCAAGCAAGAGCATTAATCACTAACTCATTTCAGACCACACTCATAGGCTTCACATCTTTACCTCTGGGATCCATATAATACCTTAGCCTGTTTTTTTCTTTTTGAACTCGTGGCAAGACACTTCCTATCAGTAGAGACTTCCGAGATGGAGCAGAAAGTAGTAAACACAATTTCATTGCATCTGACAGTTGTCTGAAGGTAAAGGCACAGAACTCCCCTTGCTGTTCAAGCATGTAAATTGGGTACCACTTTCAGCCCTATCTCTGTGGGGTCCAATTGCTAGTTCATTTTCTGCTTATATATCCTATCTACTCTTTTATCAGTGCAGCTTATAATTCACAAGCCATCTTCTCCTAAGATCATTTCATATTCACAGAAGATTGCCATGCATTTTCAATTATATCTGATGGCTCACAGCTATCATGGTATTGTCTCAACTTCATGCAAAGATATGAATAACCAGGAATGTGGCGCAGCTGGCTAAATGTCAGCTGCATAAGGTCTCTTTGACCAGTAGGTCATGAGTTCGAGGCCTGCCTGGGTCAAGGTGGGTGCTCGGCCTTTAAGTGTAGCCTGCTGTCGACCTTTGCAGCCCGAAAGACAGTTGCATCTGTCAAGTAGGAGATTAAGGTACCACATTAAGTGGGGAGGCAAATTTTGACTGAATTATGAGGCCATTAAAGAACTCCAGGAATGCGGAAGGAACAACAAGGGACACTGAGAGATGAGGAGTTCATCAGCTCCCCCTGGTGGCCAGAGTTTGCCTCTGTTCGTCTATGTGTTGTGTATGTGAAAAACAGCAGGAATTGTCTGCTTGTATGTGTATCTGTAATCCGCTCTGAGTTCCCTTCGGGGTGAGAAGAGCGGAATATAAATAAAGTAAATAAATAAAATAAATAATAATAATAATACACTTTATGTATATTCCGCGCTTCTCACCCCGAAGGGGACTCAGAGCAGATTACATCACACATACGGCAGGCAATCCATGTCGGAAGACATACAGTTACAATACAACACATTCAATTTGTTGAAGGATTTTCTTCTGGCTGTGTCACAGGGTGCGTCATTACGTCACAAGGGGGTGCTGTTGCTTTATCCTTATGACGGAGGGCCTTCGCATTCCACCTTCCGACAGCCGATCTTTATTTATTCAGGCATTGTAAAGTCCTTACTGAAATAAAGCATGGAAGATTGCAATGGCAACACACACACATCTTTTATACAATGTGATTTCACTGCTGCTCTAAAACATGTAGGGACATTATCGCACCTGGAACATGGGTTTGTAGCTCCCTGGTACTTTGTAGCTCCTGACCATCACATGACATTATTGTGGAATCAGTTCACAGTAGCCATCAAGTAATGTTGAAGGACTACTTCTAAAAAAAGGGGAACCCTCATTCCTAGGGAGCTCAAAGCACATTGAAACTGTGTTCAGAGGGTTTCCAGGTGGTACAGTAATCCAAAAATGCTTCTGCAGAGAATTTGGGGACATTGACATTTTATTTATTTATTTATTTATTCGTATTTGTTTGCCGCCCCTCCCAATGGCTCGGGGCGGCTTACAAAATAATCATAAGAAACAGCCAAACACAGCTAAAAACCACAATTAAAACAACAGATTAAAATCTCACAATAAGCCGCACATTAAAGAACGCTGCGGCAGCAAAAGATAGTGCAAGATGGCGATACACAAAGGAAGACTGCAGTTCATCCGACTCCGAAAGCCTGCTGGAATAACAAAGTCTTGCAGGCTTTCCAGAACGGAAGGAGGCTCTGACTAGCGTGGACGTCGGCGGTCAACGCGTTCCAAAGTACTGGAGCAACGATTGAAAAAGCCCGGCGATGGGTTGCAGTCAGGCGATATGTCTTAGAACTAGGAACGACCAGGAGGTTTTGCTCTTCAGAGCGTAGAGATCTGGTGGGATAATACGGGATGAGGCGGTCCCACATGTACACTGGCCCCAGACCATGTAAGGCCTTAAAAGTCAGGACTAACACTTTGAAGATAATCTGGCATTCTACAGGTAGCCAGTGCAGTTCGTGCAGAATCGGCGTGATGTGACAGCTTACCGAGACCCCAGCAAGGAGTCGGGATGTAGCGTTCTGCACCAGCTTAAATTTCCGGATCACCGACAAAGGAAAGCCAATGTAAAGAGCGTTACAGTAGTCTAGCCTCAAGTTGACCGTAGATTGGACCACCGTGGCCAGATCATGCCGGGACAAGTAGCGGGGCAGCTTCCTCGCCTGGCGAACATGGAAAAATGCCACTCTGCTGACGGTGGAGATGTGAGCCTCCATTGACAGCAGAGGGCTCAAAGTCACCCCAAGGCTCTTAAAAGATGACAACGGACATAGTGTCACGCCATCCAGGGTCGGAAGCTGAACATCCCCAGTGTCCGGACGACCAAGCCACAAGATCTCCATCTTTGCCGGATTCACCTTCAACCTACTGGCTCGCAGCCATCCAGTAACGGCCTCAAGGCAGCGATGGAAATTATCGGGTACGGATTCAGGCCGGCCATCCATCCTCAGAATGAGCTGAGTGTCATCAGCGTACTGATGGCACCCAAGACCAAAGCTACGTACCAGCTGGGCAGGTTTTCGCATATAGATGTTAAATAACAAGGGGGAGAGAATTGCCCTCTGAAGGACCCCGCAATGAAGCGAGGAACCCCCGGAGACAACTTCGCCCCTCCTCACTCACTGCAGCCGGTTCCGAAGGAAGGAGGACACCCAGTTAAGAACTGTCCCCCTAACCCCGGCCCTGGCAAGACGGTGGGTCAATAGATCATAATTGACTGTATTTAACATTTAACCGTGATGCATCATTTCAAACTCCTTCACTTTCCCATTGCCATTTAACTTTTGGTGAGCAGAAAAAGAAGACCTCTGGCTGCAAAGCCATAACTTTCCTCTTTTACCCTGTTTGTTTCCTTTTTTTAAAAAAAACCCCTTTCTTTTGTAAAATACACAAAACAGGGAAATATTCATAATTGCAAAATTCATCTTTTATTTTTATTTTTATTGATATTAATACAAATATTTTATTAATATTTAAAGTGTTTGAAGAAACAAGGCCTCTGGAATTACAAAGGTAATTAATTGTCAGGCCCAAGTTTTGCAAGATTTTGAACTCATGCAATTCTTCCAGAGGGAAAAGGGGATGCATGGATGAAGAGAGAAAACGCATGAATTGAGCAATAAACTTCACATAGGGCAATTCTATAATCCAATTCAAAGCATAGTTGAGAGCAGGGTGTTCACAAATCCACCTGCCCTCAATGTTCAGTGAAGCACATATCAAGCCAGAAACAGCGCATTAAAAACCTCAGCACAAAGTCCAGAAAAAGCCAGATCATGTGCTGCAGTCAATCAGAGTTTACATGCAGGGCTCAAAACTGGGACCAGAATATTTGGAGGACATTTTTGCACTGAAGACAGTTTAAAAATGTGGAAACATAGCTGGAAAGTAAACAACTACTTCCCTGGAATAGGAAAAAATAATTATTCCTTTGGGAACGATCACTTTTTGCCTCTTTGTTCTCATCCCGAACGGACATGGGCATGGATATGCATCTCAGATCATCTCAGCTAACTGATTAAGAAAATAAAAACAACTGGGTTCAGTTCCAATCCACAATCAGTGGATACTGTGGTTAGCATCCCAGACTCAAACTAGTTCTGGAGGTATTTATGTAGGCACTGCGAAAAGAGTTTATTTTAATCCACTTTCAAATTGGATTATAGTGTCTCTGTAGAACAGGGGTGCCCACACTTTTTCAGCATGCGAGCTACTTATATTAAAACCAAGTCAGAAAGATCTACTTCCTCAAGGCTGGAGAAGGGAGGGGGTGGGGTGGGGCTTGGCCAGAGGGGGGCGGAGCCAGACTGTGCCAAGCCCTGCCCCCTCCCCTTTGGCTTTGGAGCTCCCAGCAGCTTCTCCAGGCTTGAGGTTGGCAATGCCAAGCCAGTGGTGGCATAGCTAGCACAAGGCTGGCTTGGCCCTGCCCTCCACAAACCTGGAGCAGCTGCTGGGAGTGCCGAAGCTGGGGAGGGGGCGGGGCTTGGTGCAGCCTGGCTCCGCCCCCTCTGAGAAGTGCCCCATCCAGCTGGGATCGACTGGTCGATCGCGATCAACTTCCTGGGCAGCCCTGCTGTAAAACCACCATAGACTGAGGTTCAAATAATATAAACTTGTACTTCGATGTCATCCTCATGATATGCAGGTGATAAAAATGTGGACATGAAGGGGAAACTAATGTGTCTTCAGTTGAGTTAACTCAAAAAAATCCCTTTAAATTTGTGTGTCTTTTTCTATACAAAAAATCAGGCACCCAAAAGGTTATACCCATCATAGCTTCTTCTACCCCAATGGCAACTTCCTCGTAGTAAGATTTAGGGACTAGGTTGTTTACGTTAAAGAAGACTGTGGGTGACCAGCTTTTATATCTGGCCTGGAAGATAATTAATATTGCTTGAATAAAAAAAATTAACAACACATGTATTTTGCATGAGCGACTTCACAACTTTTGGGACACCATATTAAAGTGTAAAAAATATGAGCTCAGATCTTTTGTTCATTAAAGATTTGATCTTTTTGACTGTGAACCACAAATGCCTTTATTTTAATAAAGCAGACCCCCAGAATCAACCAACTTTACACCTGATTGGACTAACAACCTCATCACAAATGCCAAGTAAAGCACCCCACTTTGCTGGCTTTGCTGCCAGACACCTTCAGGTCCACAGGACACATTACATGTGACTAGTATCATGGCTTGCTTTATTGTATTCCTGTGTAACGTCGATATTTTGCCTGTAATCTGCCGCTTGAGAAAGCCCTACTAAGGGCGAAACGTGATCGGGCCCTGCAGTTCGACCGTTGCGGCCCACTCGGCTTTGAACATTCCTTTAGCGCAATCCTCATTTGCAGCCATCTACACAATTATCAACTGGTATCTTTCGTCACATTTGGATGGGCCCGCAACTATGGAGGCACCTTCTATGCTTGGGGTATTGGCTTTGTCTTCATAGTATGGACTGTTATTACGGACTTTTGTTGGCCACCACCCCTTATTGAACTTTCCTATTACTCCGTTCCATATTTTCCCATCCTCTGTGTGTTCCTATGACATCCCTGTACTTTACATGATTGGACTGTGATATATGCTGCTTATAAGCTTGCTTTATCTTGTGATTTTGATATACCATTGTCTGTATTCACACTTGCACATTACCAAGAATTATATTTGATATTTTTGATAGCTATATCCCTTTCGTGTTGTTAGACAGAGGGAGTAGCAGGGTTAATCTGTCACCCTGCACACTGCTCCTTCGTCACAACGCTTTACCCATGCTGGCTCCAGCAGCCTGAGAAAAACCCGCGTTTTCCAAAAGGTTTCTTAAAAAACTTCAAAACGCCTCTAACATAGGGCGTTTTGGGACTAGATCAAACAGGAAAACACCAGCAGTCGGGGATAACCCACGTTTTCCTAAAGGACTTCAAGCTTGCAACACGGTGTATCTTGAGCATTGTGATTGACTTACAGCAACAGTGTAGAGCAAGGTAACAAAAGACACCACATAGACTGAAAAAAATACAAGATAGTGCTACAAAATAATTATTAAATATAATCCTATACAGAGAATGTGTTGTAGTTGAGCAAGCTGAGCCTATAGTTGCTACATGTAGTAACTTGGAGGAAGATGCTTTGTTTGAAATGTCACTTGAAGAGGGGGATTTGGGCGGGATTGCTGCAGCTGGAAGGAAGAGAGCTGCAAGTGATTCTAGTTTGGAAGGTGACGAACAAAGGAGAAAGGTCCGACAAATACTTAGAGAGGCTACCAGTGAAGGCACTTGTGAAGGTTTTGAAGCAGAGTTAACATCAGAAGAGAGTGATACGGAGCTGGACTCAGCGTTGGTGCAGGATGTCAGGAATGTTTTGAATGCTAAGTCCAGTGAGAGTTCATTCTTTCGCTTTTCAAGTGATCAGGGGTGGCCTAGTGGGAATGCTGAATCAGATTGGGGTCCTTTAAGTGCTCATGAAAGGTGGGAGGCGTGGAGGAATACATCCAGTACTGCAGCTGTGGGGACTGAGGCAGATTTGGGTGGGGATTCCGACGCCTCTGATTTGTAATGGTATAAAGGTAATGCCTGGAGGTTTGGGACTCTGCGGTCGGCCAAGGTGTTGCTGGTGGGTTTCTAGTTCCTGTATCTTGTTACTCTTGATCTTCATGCCTTAATTCCTGGTTTCCAGCTATCTGTGAGTATTGGGCTGTTTTCATGTAGGGTTCTGGGTGAGCTGCAATGGCAGCTCTAGCTGAAACTGTTGAATGTTGGGGGGTTTGGGGATTTAATGTTTGTTTTTATGCCTAGTGACTACCGCGTTTCATTTGACCATTCCTGTGTTGCTGCGAGTGACTGCTTGTGCATGGTATTGTATATTTGGTGGAAGGGAGAGGCTGTGGGTTGCGGGGGCTTTGATGTATGTTATTTGTATATACTTAGCTCCTGTGGATTAGGAAGCACTCCTCCTTTCCTTTTGGACGAATCATCTCATCATACAGACTTCTTGCCTGGACAAAGACAAAGTCAAGGACGACAGACAGACGTCGTTTATGTTTAATTAGAGACTCTTTTGGGTGTTGGGTTTTTTTGGGATTTTGGAAGCCGGATTGTGGCTATGATTTATGTTCAAATAAACTGTTAATACTTTTACTAAGTTTGGCGTGTCTCAAGGCCATCCTTGGAAGCTACAACAGAATGCCACTGTTATTAGAGTCACAGTGAATATTTGCACAGGTTACACCTGAGTAAAACACAGATAAACCAAAATATATGAATTAAATGAATGCAAACATTGAGAATATTATATTTAGCCTAAAGGTGCCAATTAAAATGATGATATGATATACCTTTTATTTACCATAATATGGAATTAGACCACATAAGCATTGTATATTGTGTTGAACTCGTATATACTCAGCCCAAAGGTGTCTATTATTATGTAAAGATAAACCTGTGGTTGCTTTAATCTGCTATAAAAGTATAGACCAGGGCTGTCCAACTTCTACTGGACCGGGGGCCTGAATTCCGGTCACTGATCACCTGGGGGGCCTTAGGTTGTGCCTCCGCCCCCAGCCCTGCCCCTGCTCCGGCTCCGCCCCCGCTCTGGCCCCACCCCCTCCACCGTCTCCGCCCCCTCCCCGGGCTCCAATTTACTTACAATTACTAGTTGCATTATTAATTATAAAATAAATTTAAAAAATGGAACTGAATGAAATAAATATAAATATAAATAAATATCTGAAGAGAGATGGATTGAGGAAGGGAATATATATGGGAGGGAAATAAATATAAATAACTAACATAAAAGCAAGAATTAAAGCAAGGAAGAAAGGAGCCCACCCCAGCAAAACAGCCCTCAGTTCCAAATTAAATACATTATTATTATATTTCTGCCCCATATATTCCCACCCCCATCTTCCCCTTATTTCCAAACTAAATACATTTATTATTATTATTATTATTATTATATTTCTGCTCCATATATTCCCACCTCCATATTCCCCTTATTTACAAATTAAATACAATTATTACTGTTATTAAACTGCCCCATATATTCCCACCTCCATATTCCCCTTAAGCCCCCTGCTTTGGCCTACCTTTCCAAACGCACTGGATCCAGGCGGCGGGCGGGCGGGCGAGGCACCTGCGCCATCTGCGCGGCGCCTACGCCATCTGCGCGGTGCCTACGCCATCTCCGCCTCACAAAGACAGAGCGCGCCGATTGGCAGGGGGAGGGAGGAGGAGGAGGGAGCCTGCTCCTCCTCCCTGCCCCGCCCCTCCCCGCCGTGAAAAATATATTAAAAAATAATAATAAATATAATTTTAAAAATAAAAAAATAAATAAAGATTTTTTTTACTTAAAACAGCCGATTTTTAAAAAAGGGTAGGGGGCCGTAGGGAAGGGGCTGGGGGGGGCGTATATGGCCCCCGGGCCGTCAGTTGGACAGCCCTGGTATAGACTACAGAGATTGTGTTGAACTCAAATGAATGTGTTGAACTTGGATTGTGTTGAACTCAAATGTATGTGTTGAACTTCAACTAAAGAAATAGTATCACAAAGGAATACATGAATGCATTTTTGTTTTTTCATTGTACTTGCACTGTAAGCTCCCCCTCCAGTATTCCATTGGAGTCAGCACAACACAGGCAAACTCCAGTGTTGGGAGAGAAGCATCCAATGATGCTTCTACCCCAGTTGGGGGCAGGGCCTCCGCTGGATGTCACACAACATTGTGTGATGGCTGGTATGGGGCTCCATCCCAAAAACAGGGTGGAGGTGTCATAGGATGCTAAAATTGCCCCATGTGATGAGACCTCAAGCATTTTATTGAGGTTGGCACACCACCAACCAAAATGACACTCTAACACAGTAATACATATAGTTAATATGTTTTTGAATGTATTTATACACTCAGTGTGAAACCTGGGCCTGTTTCGATGAACGCAACATAGATATGACTTCCTCTCACATACTTATACATGGCTATCATGTCTTCTCTCAGCCTTCTCTTCTTCAAGCTAAACATGCCCAGCTCTTCAAGCCGCTCCTCATAGGGCTTGTTCTCCAGACCCTTGTGAAATTTCACCCTGAGTGAAACTTGCTTCCAGTTAACTATGGATGTCATGAAGCTGTTGTAAGCAGTTCCTTTTGGGGAGGGGGTGCAACTCTCGAAAAATCCAGTAAAATAGTAAAAAAAAACCCACCACATTTCCAAGCGGAGAGGCTCTATTTGTTTCTTGGAAAACTGTGAATGGGTAGTCTATGTGTTTCATAGATCTGTGTGGCCCCTTTCACTGCCTCCCTCCTCAAAAGCAGAGCACTGGGCGGAAGTGATTGAGTTGGCGTTTTCGCGTTGGCTTGGATTTCTCGCTAGAACAGCCAAAGCCGGAAGCTCCACATCAGTTAATTGGGCAGTGAGTGAACCTGGGAGCATCAGGAGGCTGAAGCAGCCCTGATTGGGAGCTGCAGCCATGGTGAGTCGAGGCTCCTGAAGGCTTCCTCAAGGCGGGCCTGGCCCTGGCATTTGGCGGAGCCCTTCCTTTGCCTCGGGGGGGGGATCTTTGGGGAGGAAAAGAGGGATAAAGAGCTTCTAGGAGGGGGAAGAAAGGTTCCAATTTCCCACGGCACACCTGATGATTGCTCACGGCACACTAGTGTGCCACGACATACTGGTTGGGAAACACTGGTTTAGCCAGCCTGAATAGCCTTTTTTTAAAAAACAAAAATCCCTCCCACCACTGGAATAATAATACTGTTTATTTCTATTCCACTCTTCTCACCCTGAAGGGGACTCAGTGCGGATTACAATACACATACGACAGACAGTCCCTGCCGGAGACATACAGTTTTTACATATAGACAGTACAGTGCAGATTTTAGAAGGGTTTCTTCTTCCTGGCTGCATCACAGGGTCATACATGTGTGCGTCATACAGGGTCATACAGGACGTGGATGCTCCATTACGACGTCATTGTTGTTATGTCCTTGCGTCATTGCGTCTTTGCGTCACAATGGGGTGCTGTTGTTCCATCCTCATGACGGGAGCTCTGTTTTCCCCACTTCCGCATTTCACCTCTCCAACAGCCGAAACTTCCAGACGTAAAACTCCTTCCCCACTTTTATGTGGTCCCCATAGTTGTTTATTCACAGCTAAGCTGTTTGAACTGCTTGGGTGGGCAGTGGATAGGCTCATTATAGCTGGTTGTCCAGGCCAGCTCGGGGGGACTTGAACTAGCAACCTTCAGATTGCAAGCGCAGCTGTGTTACCGCTGTGCTATCTCCCCGACCCTTCTAGGAATTCTAAAACAAAGCCTTTGATGCAAGAGAGATACATTGTTATCTAATTTCTCACTGGCCATTCCATAAATAAAGCACCATAAATGTTTCAGTGGCCCCATTGAATAAGATGAAGGTGATTGGAAAACTGCAGACAACCACAATGATTCATCTAGGAGAGTTATTTTGTAAAAGGCAGAATTATAAGCATTGCCGAAGAAGCTGACATTGTTTATATAAAAGCGAATGCAGAGTGAGTAAATTACAGCTCCCGGCCGCTTCTGAGCCACCTTGAATAAGTATGTTGTTTTATAAGACAATAAGGAGGCACCATCTGTTCTGTTTGAACACCTGCAACTCTTGCATTTTACTCTACAGGTATCCAAATTCCTGTCAAAATATTTTGTTCTGCTTTCTTGAGTTTTGCCTTGTGGCACTTGAAACCATGGAAAGAGACCTTGATGACATTTAACTCCAATATTTTCCTCCTTTTAAAATCATCTTTCAATATTTCACACAATGAACTCCACAACAGTAGGTTCTGCTGATATTCAAAGGAAAGAAAACTTTCTTCTGAATATCAGGGAAAGGAATAATTAAGAAAAACTTAGGGCATGGTTCAATACTAAATTAAAAGGGCCTTTAGTTTGTGATGTATAAATCCTCTGTATAAATGGCTTATAGCAGGTGTAACGACTCTCCAACACACGGTAGGGATCACACGAAGATGTTTTCTTGGTCCAACACGATTTTATTGAAGGTACGAGACATGTGAAGCTAAAGCACCGGCCCGCCACCCAAACACACCTTTTATACCCCCATAGCCCCTCCCCTACCCATGCAACATCTGGGCAGGGTTACATCAGCCACCAGTGAATCAGCAATCCCAGTAGTCCACAGGGGCATGACCCCAGGGGTCACAAAGTCAGTGTCACCAGTCCCAATGTCCAATGTCTTTGCTTGGAGGAGTTACCTCACTTCCCTCTCAAGCACCTGGAAGTTGCTTCACTCCCAGTATGACTCAACAGTCTGTATGAATCTGGGACAAAGGTCATCCCAAATCTAAAGTGAAGGTCGCTGCAGCCTCATGACAGGCTTGGAACCTGGACTTCATCCAAGCTCAAGGTTCCCAATCCTGACAGCAGGGCTGTCCAACTGGCAGCCCGGGGGCCATATATGGCTCCCCAGCCCCTTCCCTCCGACCCCCTAAGCTTTTTAATAAAAATAAAAATTGAAAAATAAAATAAATAATAAAAAATTTAAAAAATACCTACTTCCGGGTTCGGAGCAAGTATCGCGAGAATTTGCAATCCACACGGGATTTCGCTGTCAACACGAGATCACGCTGGCGTTGACAGCGAAATCCCGTGTGGATTGCATATTCTCGCGATACTCTTCGGCTACTCTACTACTGGATCGCTGAGGCCCACAGACGCGATTAGGACCTTCTTCGACTCAGTTGGTCGTCGCCTCTCTCGTCGTCCGGGTACTCCTGGATCCTGTGCGTTTGGAAAAGGTAGGCCGAAGCAGGGGGCTCCTCAGGGGGCTCCTCATCCCTCCCCCCATCTCCCCTCATGTATTAAATATAAAATTAAATATATTTAAAGATGAAATAAGGGGAGATGGGATACATTAAGGGGGGAGGGGAGGATGGAATTAAATATATTTAATATTAAATAAAAATAATGGGAGGGGAGGATGGAATTAAATATATTTAATATTAAATAAAAATAAGGGGAGAGGGGAGGATGGAATTAAATATATTTAATATTAAATAAAAATAAGGGGAGAGGGGAGGATGGAATTAAATATATTTAATATTAAATTAAAATAAGGGGGGGAGGGGAGGATGGAATTAAATATATTTAATATTAAATTAAAATAAGGGGAGAGGAGAGGATGGAATTAAATATATTTAATATTAAATTTAAATAATTTAATATCTTATCCCTGCATTTTATCTCAGTAAAAGATTATATTTGACTGTATGCATGCAGGGGCGGGGGCGGGGTGGGGGCGGAGCTGGGGGAGAGGGTGGAGCCGGGGGGTGGGGAGGGGGCAGAGCTATGGGCAGAGGTGGAGCCGGGGGTGAAGCCGGGGGCGGGGGCAGACCCTACGGGCCCCCAGGTCATCAGAATTCAGGCCCCTGGGCCGGTAGAAGTTGGGCAGCCCTGGCTTATAGAACCAGACCCCACCATCATTTGGACATCCCAGTATAACATTACATTGGAGGACCACCTGGTGGATCGGTTTTGCTACTATAAAGTCAAAAATGGGTATCGAGAAGAACAAGAAGACCCAATTTATAGCTTCAATATTAGCATAAAATGAATTTAATGGATAGCCAAAATGAATGTGCTTCTTTCTTTACAACCCATACTCCTACAAAAACATATATCATTTTCATGGGCAGCACAATCCAAACTCAAATTTACACCAACTATAGGTGTTAAGATTAGACAGAAAGGCTCTCCTAGAAACAAACAAATAAATTATATATTCCAATTGGTAGCCTAACGGTATTTCAATACACCAAGCTTAGTCCCGTTTCGCAGGGAATTTCCCGGTTGGAGTTCCCAAGCTTCCTCAGAGGCATTTTCCAAAAGGATAAGGTTTGTACTGTCAATTCATGGCAGATGCAAGTCGTATCTAAAAACATTATTATATTGTATAATATACAAAATTGTTGGGTTTCATCCCTGACTGCACAATTTTCCAGACCTCAATGAGGAGTAGTTAGACTAGATAGATTAAAGTGAGGGATTCCTTTCCCTATTGCCTTTAGCAGATTACCTCAAGAAGGGGTTAAGAAGGGGGGTTGTTTCATTCACCCTGCATGCCAAACTCCACCCCTTTGACTGCCATCAATGTAAACACCCAGAAAGGTAATTTCCTGTTTACAAGTCCCTTTATCTCCCTTGACTCTTCTTCAGCTTCCATAGAGAGAGGAAGGCACCTTGCCTTTGTCTAAGGGCAAGATGTAGTAGATAGTTACTTTTATTATTTTTCCTTTCTTTTTACCTTAGTGGACAGCTTAGAAAGCTAGTTAGCTCCAAATAACATTTCCTATCCTGATTGGATTTCTCTATTTACAATAAATACTTTTTGTTTTGATCCTATAACCTTGTGGATCTGCAATCCTGTTCAATCCTCTTAAATGGGGCTCGATCCTGGCTAACTGCATGTAAGTTTCTGTTGCATATGAATATTGCATTCTGCACTCTGCTATATTTTAGTGGAATCACCTCCAAGGAGGGCTATTTTGGGGCCTAACAGCTCTGGATTCCCAACAAAAATAAAGAGTTCCAAAAGGTAACAGCAACACATATTATATGTGTTGCTGTTACCTTTTGGAACTCTTTATTTTATTTATTTATTTATTTATTATTCGGGCTTCTATGCCGCCGACTCCCTGAGGCTCGCGGCGGCTTACAGGAGCCGAGAGGCAAGTAAAATACAGGCAATAAACAGTTAAAAACAATTAAAAACAACAGCAATACAGCAGATAATAACACAGTTAAAACAATGAACAACACATCGTCCTAGGCAGAACGAACAGATGGCGGGGCATGGGCAGGACTTACTCACCAAAGGCCTGCTTAAACAGGTATGTTTTACAAGCCCGTCTAAACGGGAGCAAGTCCTTCATAGCCCGAGTCCCAGCCGGGAGGGCGTTCCACAGTGAGGGCGCTATGACAGAGAACGCCCTCCGGCGGGTAGATGTCAACCTTGCGAGTTTCGCCGAAGGTATCTCCAGGAGATTGGAGTCCTCAGACCGAAGTGATCTCGGAGGGCAGTATGGGGTGAGACGGTCCCTCAAATACGCTGGCCCCAGGCCGTGTAAGGTGAGAACCAACACTTTGAAGGTGATCCGGTGCTCAATTGGCAGCCAGTGCAGGTCCTGCAAAACAGGTGTTATGTGGCCGCCTGCTGGCGTGCCAGACAGGAGCCGGGCGGCAGTGTTCTGCACTAGCCTGAGCTTCCGGGTCACCGACAGAGGAAGACCAATGTAGAGCGCGTTGCAGTAGTCCAGCCTTGAGATGACCGTGGCTTGGATCACCGTGGCCAGGTCGTTCCGGGATAGATAGGGGGCCAGCCTCCTTGCCTGTCGCAGGTGGAAAAAGGTGATCTTGCTGACCGCAGAGACCTGGGCCTCCATGGTCAGCTGGGAGTCCAAATGGACCCCCAGGCTCTTTACGGAAGACGATGGGCATAACGCCGCACCGTCCAGGCTCGGAAGCTGGACATCTACATCACCCAGGCGGCCCAGCCACAAGATCTCCGTCTTCGCCGGATTCACCCTCAACCTACTGGGTCGCAGCCATCCAGTAACGGCTTCGAGGCAGTGTTGGAAATTATCGGGGACGGAACCTGGCCTGCCCTCCATCCTCAGAATGAGCTGGGTGTCGTCAGCGTACTGGTGACACTCCAGCCCATAACTCCACACCAGCTGTGCAAGCGGCTGCATGTAGATGTTAAATAACAGAGGGGAGAGAATGGCCCCTGGGGACCCCACAAACTAATGGGGAGCCCTCGGAGACCACCTCGCCCCTCCTCACACGCTGAGACCGCTGGTGGAGGAAGGAGGTCAGCCATTTAAGGGCTGTCCCCCTCACTCCAGCCAATATAATAATGTTTTTTTAGATACAAATATATAATTTATTTCCTCCCAAGCTGGAACAAAAAATACCACCCTCGCGATTTGGATCTTACCATTTTGTGGATTACAAATATTACGTGTGTGTTAATCTTGTCAACGCTGCATATGGACTTCAATAGATGCGGATTGGCGTTGCAACCACACCGAACTGGAAACAAACACACCAATATTTCTACGGAGACTCCGGACTACTCCTGCGTATTTTGAACACATTGGTTTCTATTCCACAAAGAAGCAATGGATATTACTAACTCCTACATATATCCCCATTTATTGCGGAACTTATATTTTCTTTGGATACTCCAGTTTTCTCCACAAACTCTGTAAGTTAGAGCAGTGTTTCTCAACCAGTGTGCCGCGGCACACTAGTGTGCCGTGAACGATCATCAGGTGTGCCGCGAGAAAAGCTCTCTGCCCCGCTTCCTTCCCCCCTCCTCCTGCCAAACTCATGCTGCTTGGGGGAGGAGGAGGAAGGGCCGGGCGGCCATTTCCCCAGCCAGCCTCCAATCCGCCATGACTCCCACCATGACTCTCGCCCCTCGCTCTCTGAAGCCGCGCGGAGGAGGACCCCTGCCCACTGAAGCCCATCCACCGCTCATGCTCCTCCTCTGTGGGAGAGCTGAAGCCGGGGGAGGGGGCAGGGCATGGTGCCCCCCCCGGCTTCAGCGCTCACACAGCTGTGCCAGCCTTGAGGGGGCAGTGCCAAGCCAGCAGTGGCAGAGCCAGCACAATGCTGGCTTGTAACTGCCCCCTCAAGGCTGGCGAAGCTGTGGGAGAACTGAAGCTGGGGGAGGGGGCGTGGCATGGCACAGCCTGGCTCCTCCCCCTCCCCTGACTTTGGCACTCCCAGCAGCTGCTCCCAGCAGGCCACCATCCCCCATCCGTTGTTTACAGTGTTAGAGTGTCATTTTGTGTCATTTTGGTTGGTGGTGTGCCCCCGGATATTTTTAATGTTAAAAGTGTGCCGCAGCTCAAAAAAGGTTGGGAAACACTGAGTTAGAGTGTGTTTACATTGCGAGTGTTGTGTTCGTATAAATCTGTTGGGAGATGTTATTGTACCTATTACACTCATATCTTTTTGAATGAATACAAGAATGAATATGAAATACAATTTATGATTTGAAATTCTGATATTGTGTAATTTCTTAGGCTAGTACATAATTACATAATTGACCTACTTTCCTGTGTGTAACATTAGCTTTAACTGTTAGCAGCTTTACTCTTTGTGTTCTACATTGTTAAGCAATGTGGTTCACAGGGCCACTTTCTTCTCTTCCTGCGTGCCAGGAGTGTCTGTTTTTCCTGAAGGAAAAGTACCAGGTGAAACAGAGAGGTGTGGCAGGCCTGCCTCCTAAACATCCCTCTCACTTACCTCCTGAGGACAGGACTGCTCCAATCTTTGGAAACAGGGTTTTGGTGGCACTCATGATCAAATGAAGGGACAATTATACAATCAAATAAGTAACATCATTATCAAGAAAGACTCAAAATAATTCATATAATTACAATTTTTTTTAAAAAAAATCTAAAAAACCTACAGTATAACAGGGCTGTCCAACTTCTATTGGCCCAGGGGCCTGAATTCCGGTCACTGATGACCTGGGGGGCCGTCGGGTTTGCCCCCGCCCCCGGCTCCACCCCCTTCCCACCCTCGGCTCCGCCCTCTCTCCCAGCATCCTCCCCCTTATTTTAATTTAATATTAAATATATTTAATTCCATCCTCCCCTCTCCCCCTATTTTTATTTAATATTAAATATATTTAATTTAATCCTCCCATCTCCCCTTATTTTTATTTAATATTAAATATATTTAATTCCATCCTCCCCTCTCCCCCTATTTTTATTTAATATTAAATATATTTAATTCCATCCTCCCCTCTCCCCTTATTTTTATTTAATATTAAATATATTTAATTCCATCCTCCCCTCTCCCCCTATTTTTATTTAATATTAAATATATTTAATTCCATCCTCCCCTCTCCCCTTATTTTTATTTAATATTAAATATATTTAATTCCATCCTCCCCTCTCCCCCTATTTTAATTTAATATTAAATATATTTAATTCCATCCTCCCCTCCCCTTATTTTTATTTAATATTAAATATATTTAATTTAATCCTCCCATCTCCCCTTATTTTTATTTAATATTAAATATATTTAATTCCATCCTCCCCTCTCCCCCTATTTTTATTTAATATTAAATATATTTAATTCCATCCTCCCCTCTCCCCTTATTTTTATTTAATATTAAATATATTTAATTCCATCCTCCCCTCTCCCCCTATTTTTATTTAATATTAAATATATTTAATTCCATCCTCCCCTCTCCCCTTATTTTTATTTAATATTAAATATATTTAATTCCATCCTCCCCTCTCCCCCTATTTTTATTTAATATTAAATATATTTAATTCCATCCTCCCCTCTCCCCTTATTTTTATTTAATATTAAATATATTTAATTCCATCCTCCCCTCCCCTCTTATTTTAATGTATCCCATCTCCCCTTATTTCATCTTTAAATATATTTAATTTTATATTTAATACATGAGGGGAGATGGGAGGAGGGAATGAGGAGCCCCCTGAGGAGCCCCCTGCTTCGGCCTACCTTTTCCAAACGTGCAGGATCCAGGAGTACCCAGACGACAAGAGAGGCGATGACCGACTGAGTTGAAGAAGGTCCTTTTTTAAAAATAATATTTTTATTGGTTTTTTGTTTTTTTTACATACAGAAAAAAAAACTACTTCCATACAACAGACCATAACCAGACAGTGCACTGTGAAAGTGCCCCTCCACCCTCACAAGCATCCACACCCCTCCACCCCTTCTGAGGGTTTCATCACTCTTCTTTTCCTTCAAGCCTTTTGGACAGTTTACATTACAAATTAAACAGTAGATCCAACTTATTACTCGTATCTTGATCTCGGGTTTTCCAAACAATATATTGTCTTACCCGGTCCCATCGCCCCATAAGTTCCTGCAATTTATTCTCATCCATCTCATTAACCCTAATCTCCATAATTTCAAATTGAATGTGTTCTACCAGGTACCGCAGCCAGTTCTTGATTGTCCATTTGGAGGAGTCCTTCCAACCTAGAACTATGACAGACTGTGCGCTTTCAATCATGGCTTCCTTGATTCCTCCATATTCGCCCAGGTCGCTCTTTCTCACCAGTATCGCAATCTCCTTTGTAATTGCCCAATTTATATTCAGTGCCTTATTAATTTCCCCTTGTACCTCTTTCCAGAATTTCTGCACTACTGCACATTCCTAAATCAGGTGCATGTATACCCCTTTCACTTGACACCCGTGCCAACATTGGCTACTCACGTTTTGAGAGAAGTGTGCCAATTGGGCCGGAGTCGGATACCACTTATGCAGAAGTTTCCTTCTCATTTCCCTCACTCTTGTATTTTTCATTTTTGCAATATTTCCCATTGTCCTTTCCATCTCTAATTCTGATACTTGTACTTCCCTCTCCCACAATTTTGTTAATTCTTGTACAGGGCTTTCCCCTGACACTATTAACAGCTTATATATCTTTCCCACCTGGGTCCTTTTCCCTTCCTTCCATTCCCTGACCAGCCTCTCAAAAGCAGTGTCCTCTCTTTGCATTGCCTCTCTAACCTCCCTCTGCATAAGATATTCACATACTGCCCAGATTTGCAGCCACCGCCTTTGTCCCAACCAATTCTCTAATTTATCTCTCCTAATAACGTTGGAGAACGTTGAGAGAGTTCGAGAGGCAGTCAGGGCTTAGGGTGAATATGGAAAAGTCGGAGATAATGTTTATAAACACAGGCCCAAGGGAACAGATTGAGGTAAGGAAAGCGACAGGGTTAAAATTAGGAATAAAGAGAATGAAATATCTGGGAGTGTGGATTTATAAGAATGTGGAGAAAATAGTAGACGCAAACTATGGACAGGTTTGGAAAAAAGTCCTGAAACAAATTAAAAGCTGGAAGCACAAATGCCTGAGGAGAATGGCAAAAATAAGAACGGTTAAAATGATGATATTGCCTAAATTCTTGTATTTAGCCCAGGCTTTGCCAGGAGTTCTTTCAGGAGTTAAGATAAAAGAATGGGACAGAAAAGTGAACCAGTGGGTGGAAGGAGATAAGAAACCACGGATAAGGAAAAAATGGTTGATAGC
Source organism: Anolis apletophallus (assembly GCA_030556195.1). Lineage (NCBI taxonomy): Eukaryota > Metazoa > Chordata > Lepidosauria > Squamata > Anolidae > Anolis > Anolis apletophallus. Next base: position 3,403,135 of record JARBWK010000009.1, read on the forward strand.
GAGTGAGAAGGAAGGAGGATGGGGAATCCCAAGCTTAGAGCTATATGGAGATGCGTTTCAGATAGAAAGGCTGATAGAGCTACAGGTGGAAGAAAAAAAATGGGTGAAATTGGAGAAAGAAGTGAATGCAATTGGATCGGAGGAACTGATATTTAGGAGATGGGGAAAAGGTGAGGTGGATAAACTGATAGGGCCTATGAGAGCCACTTTGGAGGTGTGGAGAAGGTGGCAAGGGAGGATGGCACCGGGAGTCTCGAAGGAAGCCTCGCTACAGGTAATGAACCCTAAAAAGGAGGAAAATCTAAGCAGCGTAATAAGGGAATTGAGAGGGAAGGGGGTTACAAGATTGGAGCAATTAGTGGATAAGGAGTTGAAGAAGGTCCTAATCGCGTCTGTGGGCCTCAGAGATCCAGTAGTAGAGTAGCCGAAGAGTATCACGAGAATACGCAATCCACACAGGATTTCGCTGTCAACGCCGGCGTGATCTCGTGTTGACAGCGAAATCCCGTGTGGATTGCGTATTCTCGCGATACTTGCTCCGAACCCGGAAGTAGGTATTTTTTTAATTTTTTATTATTTATTTTATTTTTCAATTTTTATTTTTTATTTAAAAGCTTAGGGGGCTGTAGGGAAGGGGCTGGGGGCCCGTATACGGCCCCCAGGCCGCCAGTTGGACAGCCCTGACCTATAACACTAAAACAACTTCTCACATAATGTTGGAAAATTACGATACATTTTTCCCCCAAATGACATTGTTTACTCCTTTGCTTACCTTTTCTGCTCTTTCTCTTCTCAAAACCTTGAGCAATCCTTAAAAAAATATTTGTATTTCCCAATTTAATTGATATCTTAAAGGTTGCTTCCACGATAGGCTTTACATCCCATTCTTTTCTTTGAAACAATCATAAAAAAATCCAAGAAAAAGATTTAACACAGATTGTGTCTCGATCCTGCAAAATGCAATGCTTCTCTAGCAACTACGAGTTTTTTTGTTTAGTGATTCTCATATATAGAAATTATTATTCCCCCATTCTTGTCATGAAGCTTAGCGAGTATACTCCATTATTTCAGCACCTCCAGTTTGAAATGAAATTCGACCATTATTCTGGTATCTAACTTAAATATTAAAGATAGTATGTATATTAAAGGAACTTTAATAAGCATTTATATCAGGGAAGTCTCGGATGTGCTTGAATTCAAAGCTGTAATTCTTATATGAATTTGTTATTTTTAAAATTTTATGAGCCATTGGTTTCCCTTCAAGAGTTGCTAAAGATCAATAGGTTTCCAGCAGAGCATTTATTTTATTACTCTTACCGATATTTCCTCTTCGTACTGTGCTGCTTTGTTTCCAGGGCTTGCGTATGCGAAGTATATAAAAATTTAAAGTACCACTCTGTCTTCTGGTGCCTTTCCATCCTTATTTAAGGAATGGGACATAAGCTAAAATGAAATCAAATGTATCATTAAACAGTAACATTAAAATGTCATCTACTGTTTGGAGCAGATGGGTCATAACTTATTATTTCATCATAACTTTCTTCAAGAAAACTTTCTTTGTCTGTAGAATTTCAATAGTCTTTCTTGGCTTTTATTGGCAAGTGCCTCGCTTAATGGCAAAAGAAAGGACTTCGGATCACCCCATTCACACACCGCTTCCTATACTGAGTGTGTGATGGTTTCATACCTCAGTGCAAACCAAGAATTCCCCTATTTACCAATGTCAAAACCATCCTTTCATATCAATATGTGAAGAAATGGAAAGTGAAAAAGAACATTCTGTTAATATGAATAATTTGACCATGCTTTGCTGGCACACAAATGGGAAGGGTGGTGTTCTCTCTTCCAGAAATCTGTTTTGCACAACCCCCACAGTTATAGAAAACTAGCTTGGGGACCCAGCGGTGCCCAGGTTATTTGATAAAGGCATTGGTTGCCTGTGATCCAAATTAGTCTAGATCCAATGTCAGCAGGGTTCAGTGGATACCGGTGAACTACTACTCACATATGCATGTCCCATTGTCGATTTCTATCCTCCCCAAACCACACCAGGATGTAGAGTGGGTCATGGGAATTCTATGTCCCAAGTGTGGCCTTGATCAGTCATTGGTGTGGTTCATAGTTGTCTCTGGAAGTGAGTGAAGGTACTGGAAATCCCATCATCCATTGTCTGTTATCCCCAAATCTGCACCAGGATTTAGTGTGGATCATTGGGACTCTGTGTGCCAACTTTGGCCCAGATCTGTCATTGTTGGGTTTCACAGTGGTCTACGGGAGCCGAAGCAAATGAAAGTACTGCAAATCCCCTCATTTGTGGTCCATCCTCCCGTAAATGGCACCAGGATGTAAAGTGGGTCATGGGGGTTATGTGTGCCAAGTGTGGTCCAGGTCTGTCATTTGTGCAGGTGACAGTGGCCAATGGAAGTGGGAGCCAATCAGAAAGCTGACACATACACACATACATACCCACATACACTGACTTGTATTATATGCACTAATTAGGGTACCTGGCAGTGCCTGGGATATTTGAAAAAAGGGATTGTTTGTTTTGGGGTGTTAGTTAATATCATGTAGTTAATTAGTCACATTATTTATTAGAAAAAAGCCAGTCTTGGATTCAGTTTTTATTAGTGCTCCCATTAGAAAATACATAACAATGTGGATGAACCTCAATTCCCAGAACCGTGGGTCAATCCTCCCTAGACCAGGCTTGTATACACAGCTGTCCATGTTGCGTCTGTGTGCCAACTTTGGTCCAGATCTGATGTCGGCTGGGGTTAGTACTCGTTGTATAAGAGTGAACCTCAACTCCCATATGCCAAGGGCAGTCACCCCCGAACCCTATAGTTGGTCATGTTGAGTCTGTGTGCCAAGTTTGGTCCAGATCCAACGTTGGCTGGGGTCAGTGCTCTTTGGATGAAGGTGAACTATTTATTTATTTATTTATTTATTAACTTCGATTTAGTATACCGCTCACTCCGGAGCTCAGAGCGGTTTACAGAAGAAGCATAAACACCGTGAGTAATAAAACAGATTAAACAGTTAAAACACATTAAACATCAAAGCAGTTAAAACATATTAAAAACACTAGCCCTCAGCGACGGCTGGGGATGAGATAAGAATGGGGGGGGATAGGCGGCAGGGCACACAGTGTGGTTGAGCTAAGGGCCAAACGCCTTCCTAAAGAGCCAAGTCTTCAAGGCCTTGCGGAAGGGCAGAAGAGCGCGGATGGCGCTGATCTCCTCCGGGAGGCCGTTCCAGAGACTTGGGGCAGCTACAGAGAATGCCCTCCACCGTGTAGTGGCCAGTCTGCAGGTTCCAAGGGAAGGCACCTCAAGGAGGTTAAGCTCCTCAGAGCGCAGTGATCTCGCGGGCACATAAGGGGTAAGTCGCTCCTCAGGTACACTGGCCCCAAAACCATAGATGGCCTTAAAGGTGAGAACTAACACCTTGAAGAGGACCCGAATTCAATCGGAAGCCAGTGCAGCTCGCGCAGGAGTGGGGTCGCGCGGTCAGATCTTGCAGCACCCAGGAGGAGGCGGGCTGCGGCGTGCTGCACTAGCTTAAGCTTCCGGATCATCGACAAGGGAAGGCCAATGTAGAGCGCATTACAGTAATCGAGCCTCGAGATGACCGTGGCTTGGATCACCGTAGCAAGGTCGCGTTGGGAGAGGTAGGGAGCCAGGCGCTTAGCCAACCGTAGGTGGTAGAATGCTGTCCTGCAGGTGCAGCCAATCTGCTCCTGCATGGACAGGTGGGCGCCCAGCCGGACCCCAGACTTTTCCCGATGGCTGAGGGCAGAGGGCCACACCATCGAAAGTTGGCAACCGGGTCACCACCCCCCCCCCCCCGGGCGGCCCAGCCACAAGATCTCCGTCTTCGCCGGGTTCACCTTCAACTTACTGGCTCGCAGCCATCCAGTAACGGCTTCAAGGCAAAGATGGAAAACTACAACTCCTATAAATCAATGTCAATTTCCCCTAAACCTGGTCATTGGGGTTCTACATGCCAAATGTGATCCAGATCTATTATTGAAGGGGGTCTGCCTTGATACAAGGTGAAGTACAACCCCACCGTGTTGAATCAGTCCCCCAAACCCGCCCAGTCTGTTCAGTTGCTGATCGATTCCTCTCTGCTGTGTGCCACAGGAAAGGGTAGGAAAGGGTGAAGGGAGAGGCAGTGGGTGGGGTGATGCAAATGGAAAGAGAAAGGAATCCTGGGATGCCTGCCTGTGGTGGAGGAAACACCTAAATTCTAGGATAAATTGTCCCTGAATGAAAGCATTTCTTGGATGGTGGGTCGTAGTGTGTGTGGAGGACATAGGAAAGGTTTGGGGCACATATTCATGGCACTCACTATAACCTTCATTGCCCATGAAGGGAGTGCCTTGGAGGCTTCTCAGCACTTGGAACTATAGCCTGTTTGTGGAGGCCGGCGGCTGTCTGTGTAAGTGGACAACTCCGCCACCTACATTTTTCACTTTTATTATGTGGATAGATAGATAGATGTGTATAGATAGATGTGTATAGATAGAAGATAGCACCATTTTACATTTTCTTTCAGGGTTGTCACAGACTCTCTGGCACCCTGGTAGTTAATCATTAACAAAGGTTTGCAGCATGCTGCTGAAGGCTTGCAAATGTATCTTTTGGTTTGGAGCCCGCCCCTTTTTTCCCTGGGGATGGGATCTCCATTTTGAAAGTCTTCAGTCTTCTCCAGGCAAGGGAATAACTCAGATGTGCTTATGGTCAAGCTAAGAAAGCTTAAAATAGGCCATCGTAAGTACTACCTTTAACTAGCTGTGTTTGTTGTAGTTTAGATAGATAGCCAGTTATACCTTGCTGAAGTCCTGCACTTTCCTGCTGTATATTTTTGGGGCGGCTACCTAGCTGCAACTCCAGTAGTTTCGCCTTTAAAACTGACTCCTATGGGACTTTGCTATTATTTGAGGAAAGTAGGCTATTAATAATAATAATAATACACTTTATTTATATTTCGCTCTTCTCACCCCGAAGGGGACTCAGAGCGGATTACATTACATACAGCAGACAATCCCTGCTGGTTGACATACAATTACAATTACAAAGTACGATTTAGAAGGATTTTTTTCTTCTGGCTGCATCACAGGGTGCAGTTGCTCCATCACGTCATTACGTCACAAGGGGGTGCTGTTGCTTCATCCTCATGATGGAGAGCCTCTGTTTCCGCATTCCACCTTCCGACAGCTGATCTTTCCTTTTATTCAGGCGTTGTAAAGTCCTTTTTGTAAAAATCCTTCCCCGCTTAGCGGTCCCTAGTTCATCTATTCACAGCTGGGCTGATTTTGAACTGTTAGGTGAACAGTGGACAGGGCTCACAGCTGTGTGTCCAGACCAGACCAGAATCGAACATGCTGTACCCTGATTGCAAGCAAACCTTCTGATTGCAAGCACAGCTATTGTTACTGCTGAGCTATCTCTCCGGCCCTTACATTCCACTCATGCCATTGAACATTGGTTCTTAACCTTTGGGTCCTCAGATGTTTTGACCTACAACTTCCAGAAATCCCAGCCATTTTACCAGCTGTTAGGATTTTGGGGATTTGAAGGCCCAAATATCTGGGGACCCACAGGTTGAGAGCCACTGCCATTTAGGATCCTGGCTGTTAGAGTTGTATTATACGTGATGCATTTTGCATACACAAGTAAGTGGTTCATTTTTAAAACAATAACACAAGCTTTCACAGAATATCCATTCTTAGAACAGGGTGATATATATATATATATATATATATATATACACACACACACACACACACACACACACACACACACACACACTTTCCATTTGAGAAAACCTTATCATTATTTTTCCTGTCTGCATGATGTAAATAGATTTAGTTCTGTTAATTCATACCAGAGAGATATGGGATGAAGTTTTGTTTGAACTTGAGAAAGAACAAAGAATGAACCAATCAATAAAAGTCTGATTAGTAAGAGTGACAACAATCTAAACAGTGATAATCCGCTAAAATCCTTCTAGGCTTTTAAGATGCATGTAAACACCTCTCCAAGCAATATCCTAATCTTTAATTTGTCTTCTGTTTGTAGTGTTTTGCTGCATTTTCCTATTTTATTTATCAGTAACAAATAAATGACAATTTGAATTTGAAACAAAGAGAGGTATCTCTACTGCTCTGAAAATGTGTGTTTAGTTGTTGTCTCAACGTTTTAATTACATATTTGTGTGGAAAAAGTGTGGTAATACCCTTCAAGATGGATTGCTCGTTATTTACAGATACGGTCTCTTTTTGTGACATGAAACCACTGAGTATAAAGATACTTTTTGTTCAATCATTGAGCTAAATTTCAATCCAAGCCTTTTGTGTGTGAAAAAATTTGCTTCCAAGCTTGGTTTGTTCATGATTTTGACTGCTAAACAGCTTGGGGCTAGGATATCTTAAAAGTTGCTTCCTCCCTTATGAGCCTGCCTGAAATTTGAGATCTTTGGCGAAGTTCTTGTTGGATACCCCAACATCTTATGAAGTTACTTTATCGGTATACCTTGTAAAGCTAGGATGGTGTGCAGATGTGCCAGAGCTTCCTCTTTAGCATAATAAGCTGTAGAAATTTCTGTCAAGAGAAATTAGGTTGGTTCCAGCTGTGGAGCCAGGCCTTCCCAGAATAGGCTGAGATTGGCTACTATCTGAAAGAATGACCACATTTACAGATCAAGTGGAATTGTTTTAGTGCCGATGTGGTTTTATGCTGGGATTTTTATGTATTTCAATATGTTGTTGTGGTTGTTTTTAAATTGTATAGCATTGAATTTTTGCTGTAATGCTGGTCTGAGTCTCTCAATAGGGGTGAGAAGGTCGGGGTACAAAGGTTTTAAATAAATAGCTTTTTACCATCGCCGGCAGGCAAGAAAGCTGGCTCCCTACCTGTCCCGTCATGATCTAGCCACAGTGGTCCAAGCCATGGTCATCTCAAGATTGGACGACTGTAATGCTCTCTACATTGGCCTTCCTTTGTCGGTGATCCAGAAGCTTAAGCTGGTGCAGAATGCTGCAGCTCGGCTGCTGGCAGCCTTACCATCTTTCTGCCACATTACGCCTGTTCTGCGTAAACTGCACTGGCTTCCAGTAGAGCACCGGTCCGGATCACCTTCAAAGTCCTGGTTCTAACCTTCAAGGCCCTGAATAGTCTGGGGTCAGTGTACCTAAGGGACCGCCTCACCCTATATAGTCCCGCAAGACCACTGCGTTCAGAGTCCCTTAACCTTCTTGCGGTACCAAGTTGTAAAACCCTTCACCTGACCTCAACGCGTTGGAGGGCCTTTAGTGTCATCGCTCCAAAACTTTGGAACGCTCTTCCCAAAATCCGCACGTTGCCTAGCTTACTAGCCTTGTGGAAGGCTTGTAAGACCTTTTTGTTTGTACAGGCATTTGGTCAGTAACTCCAGGTCTTCTGCCACTGTAGCCGTCGGCCACGGGAGTATTTTATTGTGCGTTGTGCACTATTGTATAGTTTTAATAGTTGGTGTCGATTTGATGTTTTGCTGTGTTTACAGTGTTTTTAGCATATGTAAGTCGCCCCGAGACTGACGGGAGTGGCGACTAATAAGTCAAAATAAATAAATAAATAGATAAATTTAGAGCTTTCAGTAGGTAGCTAAAACAATTCAATTCTATTGGAACTGCCCTGTTTGTATTTCTTTATTGTTTTAAAATCCTGTTTCAGGACTACAATGACTCCTTGAATTCTCCTGGGATTTGTTTCCAGGACCACATGTCACTCCACCACATGGATACCAAAATCTGGAAAAACCTGGTTTGTAGCAAATTTATTCATTGGATTTATTCTGCGGGATAAACTCAGTATTTCCAGACAAACGGTATTCTAAATAAGGCCAGTAAACTGTGGGAATACCCACCACTCTCCCCTGAAGCCCCCAGACCCCATAGAAAAATAATGAAAGCTTACCTTGTCTCCATTACAGGCTTTGGACAGCTCTCCCGGCATGTAGAAATGATGCGCCAAGAGGGGGGGGGAGGAGGAAGGAAAATCGCTCCCCTGCTCTCCTGGCACATCATTTCTATGCACCAGGAGAGCTGGACAAAGCCTGTAATGGAGGCTGTGTAAGTTTTCATTATTTTTCTAAGGGGTCTGGGGGCTTCGGAGGAGGGGGTAGGGCCTCCAGATGTTCTCGCTGGCCAATCCCATGAGGGCATCTGGACACTCACCCCAGAAAGCACATACTTTTGGGGGTGGGTGTGAACAGGCCCCCAGGAAAATCCACATTTTTAAAACATGGATTTCCCTGGGATAAAGGTTTGTCTGGATCCGTCATAAGATCATCTTGGAATGGGTTTGAGAAAAAGGGTATAAAATCATGAAGAGCTTCAATGTTAATTTCCCCTCTCTTAGCATAGATTTCACTCTCTTCAGGAAGGGGGCTGTGCGCATGTAATAAACCTTTGGCTTTGTCTGATCCATCACTTTCCATTTGCCACCTGGCAACTTATGGCAACCTAATGAATTTCATAGGGTTTTCTTAGGGAGGAATATTCAGAGGTGGCTTTGCCAGTTCCTTCCTGTCAAATGTAGCCTACAGAAGTGTTTCCCAACCAGTGTGCCGTGGCACACTAGTGTGCCGTGAGTGATCATCAGGTGTGCCATGGGAAATTGGAACCTCCAAGACCCTTTCTTCCCCCTCCTGCCGAACACTTTTTCTTCTCCACTCGGGCTCCCTTCTTCCCAGCCTCGCTCTGCTCGCTTTGCCTCACTTTGCGGGTCTGCGCAGTAGCGCACACACAGGTCATGTCTTCCTCCCTCCCCCCTCCCCTCCTGAACACGCTCACTCTGGCCCCTCGGATCAAAATGGCAGCAGAAGCAGCAGTGTAGAAAAAAGTAAGTGTTGGGCAGGAGGGGGAAGAAAGGGCGCGAAGGGGGAGGAAGAGATCTCTGTCGAAAGCTGGCATGGGCAAACTTGGACCTTCCAGGTGTTTTGGACTCCAACTCTCACCATTCCTAGCAGCCTCAGCCACTTAAGCAGGAAAAGGCCTCAGGCTGTTAGGAATGGTGGGAGTTGGAGTCCAAAGCACCCAGAGGGCTGAAGTTTTCCCATGCCTGTTTTAGGGACCTTAAAGTGTTGAGCCTCCTTCCAACATTGTGATTCTGGATAGAAAACAAACAACAACATAACATAACATTGTTTCAGTCCACAGTGCTCTCTGGGTGTAGGTGAACTACAACTTCCAAACTCAAGGTCAATTCCCAAGCAAACCCTTTCAGTACTTTCTGTTGGTAATGAGAGTTCAATATGCCAAGTTTGGTTCAATTCCATTGTTGCAAGAGTTCAGGATGCTCTTTGATTGTGTGTTAGTTATAAATCCCAGAAACTGTAACTCCCAAATGTCAAGGTCTATTTTCCCCAAACTCCATCTGTGTTCACATTTGGGCATATTGAGTATTCATGCCAAGTTTGGTCCTGATCCAACATTGTTTGAGTCCATACTGCTCTCTGGATATAGGTGAACTACAACTCCAAAACCCAAGGTCAATGGCCACCAAACTCTTATAGTATTTTCTCTTGGTTATGGGAGTTCTGTGTGGGAAGTTTGTGTCTTTCTGCCATTCCTGCCAGGATATCTATGTTGTGTTCATCGAAACAGGCCCAGGTTTCACACTGAGTGTATAAATACATTAAAAAACCTATTAATTATACGTATTACTGTGTTAGAGTCATTTTGTGTCATTTTGGTTGGTGGTGTGCCCCAGGATTTTGTAAATGTAAAAAATGTGTCTCGGCTCAAAAAATGTTGAAAAACACTAGCCTAAAGCACCTGATATTCTTTGGTGAGTTCCCATCCAAGTACTAATCAGGGCTTCCAACATCACACAGGATCTAGAACAGAGGTGTGAAATAACTCCATATTCACATCCTCCAGATGTATCAAAACTTTATATGTGTCCTGGTTTTTGTTACAAAGAAGAGCATTTCCAGAAATGGATGATCAATTTGGACCAAAAATTCATCATATCATGTATCCTTTAATATTACTTTCAGATGCTCTTAATTATGTTCTCTAATATAAATACTTCAGAAAACTTGAAAAAACACATCTGAATGATATATGGTGACTACAAAAACAAATAACAAGAACTTGCCTGAATGATGTACAAGAGATGCAGATAGGGGTGATCTCTCCCCAATCCCGCCCAATGCCAAACCTGTAAACGATCGAATAACCCAAAGTGCAAAGAACAATTTGATTGCCATTTGTATAGAGGAATAAAAATGGGCATTTAATGCCTGACCTTCCTGAAACAAACTACTAGTGGAAGTCAACACTTTTCTGTTTACGAGAGCTGTTGTTTTATTGGTATTCTCTAAGACAGAGGAAGGACACAATCAAATTTATCGGCTTGGTTCCCTGTGATAATTACAGAGATTAATTGGAATTTTTAATCTGTAGTGTGAGTCTCCCCTTTGTATCCGATAGAAGTCCTTTTTTGCAATGCATAACAGGCCCCTTTTTAATTACCCACCAAGGGAGTGGGAGAATATTTTGTTTCTCCAAGCAGCGTTGCACTTTTAAAGAAATAGTATTTTTCTACTCTTTGAACCAAAGCATGAAAAGGGCTTTAGTTGAAGGCAGCATTAGGTGCCAGAACTGCAGGGCTGCCTCAGTAATCTCACACTGACCAATTAGTCACATTTTTGTCATCGATGTCTTTGAATCCGGCAGTAATAATAATAATTCATCAGTTGTGTAATTTCTAATATCACAAAGAAGATGCATCTCTTAGGGGCCAATGGTCTAAATCCAGTAGCTAGTTCCAACTTGATCAGATCCATCAAATCAATTTTATTTATATTTATTTATTTATGCTTCAAACTTCTATACCGCCACTCCCCGAAGGCTCGGAGCGGGTTACATAGTTTGGCACATAATAGAAAAGCAACGAGATAGAGTAAAAAGATGATTACACAGACAGAGGAAGGGAGAGTACAGAGGGAAAACGACATATAAGGGAACACGACATTAAAGAGAATTAATAACAAAACACGGATCTGGAGTGAGGCTCAGGTCCCGCACAGGCTGGCGTGCTGCCAAAGGGGGACGTCTGGCATTAATATCTGTAAGGCAGGGCTGGCGTAAAATTGGCCTCCGAGTGTCTCCGCCATTGTCCACACGGCAGGTCCTCCCATCCCTCCTGCCAGGATGGAGTTGGGCTGCTCATTGATGGACCCGACCCAGTGTTCTCATTGGTTGGAAGCTCAGCCTCCATAGGTGGCAAGTTGTCCTCATCCTGGTTGACAGGTGTAGTATGGGTTTGTCTTTCATTGGGCTTAGTCCTTGGCCCCATGGGTCCCGATCTGGTCCAGTTACCTGCACTGAGCCCCCAGAAAACTCTGGTCCTGTATTTTCTGGGCTTCCGTTTCCTGTTATATTCACTTGAGGAATTTGTAGGTCTATTTGCCTCCCTGTCACCGAGGGCGCTGTTTAGAGTTTGCTGGCTTTGGGCAGCTTCCCTATTAGCCCTCTGCTGCACATTGGGTCATTTCCTACTCTTCCCTTGGTCTCTTCCGGCTGGCTCCAGCAGCTTCCAGCTCATCCAGCTTTCTCCTCTCCCTGGCTGGGGAGGGAGGGCAGCAGAGGGCGGGGTGAGGGAGCCGGACGCTGCGATTTGGACCTGCAGCTTCCGTTTCCGGCGATATCGGCATTTCCTCTCCTGCCTCTTTTGCTTTTGTCCGGATGGGGGAGTGGGCACATGTTCCACACTGGCATCTTCAAGGCGGGTGCCATGTTGGACACTATGGCCAGCTCAGTGTTCCCAAGGCCACTCAGCCCGCCAAGTGAAGCAAGCCTCCGGCAAGAGGACTGCGACAGACAGCGGCGACTTACCCACCAACACCCCAGTCACATCCAGGAGAGGCAGTGAGCCCCCCCCCCCACTGCCCGCCAAGCCCATCGCGCCTGGTGGACCACAGACAGCCGCCCCCATGGGCCCAAAAGGGCAGTCGACCCCGAAAAAGCATTCCGACGGCGAGGGAGACCGGGAAGCTCCAGATCTCCCAGTCCAAGTCGGAGTCCCTCTGAATAACCGGGTTCCTCAAGCCCACCATTTCTGGGCAAGAGGGAAGCCTCCGGCTTGCTCTACATGTGTAGCAACCCAGTTCCCTTTCGTGCCTGGGGGGCAGGGGGCAGCACTGGGGGTCCCACTTGCATTAGGGCCAGCTGCAGTTAATGAGGACATGGAAGAAGGGGCTGATGAGTTAGCTGGGCCTTCCTCTCCCACAGAAAGCCTGGCCTGGGATGATGAATGGCCTGATGGCTATGCTAGCTGGAAAGTTCAGACTGACCCTGAGAGTGATGACTCCGATAATTATGAGAAACCAGGTGGTTTCGGGTCGCAGGAGAGAATCAGGGAAACAGTGGAGGATGAGCCCATGGAAGCTGAAAGGGAGTTCAGCTCTCATGAAGATAGCGACCCAGGTGCTGGGAGGCAAGGACGGAGCTTTGATAGGAGACGGAGCATTGAGTCTAGCAGGAGGGATTGGCACCGCAGCCTAGAGCGCCAGAGAGGCGCGAGGTCCCATAGCACAGATTGGCGCAGAAGCCTAGAGCGTCGGGGCCCCCGTCACGGGGATTAAGTATAGGATCCGTGGGAACGGATCCTCAGTAGCTCGGCCACTTCTATTCTAAGAGGAGTGAAGCGAGCGGAGTTCCAGGGAGCCAAGTTGCCGGCTCGAGCCTTGCCAAGTAGCTTCTTGGAGTTGTTCATGAACTTTGCCTTGTTCTTTGCCACGGACCAAGTCCTTCATCCGCATAGTTTTGCAGTGCCTTGCCACGGTTGCCTTTGGATTTTACCTACGGACTCTTTGCCTATTTTGGATTGAACTTTTTGATACTTTTTATGGACAATTTACCTTTTCACCTGTTTTTATTATTCAATAAATAGTTTGCTGATTACCGTCTCTGTGTGTGTGATTAAGGGGCTGGGCCGAGACCCTGCATCGTGACAACATGGGACTCACCACCGGGAAGTCTCAGGATCGGTCCCAGTTCAACTCAGGAGGACTCTCGGAGCCAGGATCCACACATAGAACTGGTCTAGTACCCTGAAGGCCACCGTGGCTCTGCGGCAGCTCAACTCACGCTAGCAATTCGCCAAATCTTCCCAAATCTTTGAATTGTTAACATTTGCACAATACAGTGTGTACAACTGGTGCTAGCAACTGGATTTAGTGGGTATAGCTGGTGCTATGTAGTGAATGTAGTGAAGTAGTGAATGCATCTTATGAGAACCATGACATTTGAGGCAACTTTAGTGACATATCAGTTGGTATCATCCTTCCAATCTGTTTAATATAGAAAGTTTTATTCAGTCTTCTCAAACAGAAAGGGACAAAAAGTAAGCATTGGAGCTTAAAATAATGAAGTGACTCCAGCTGTGTTGCCAAGAGTCTGGACACCATTATAAATCCCAATACGTGTTTATGTTTCTCTAGGTTTCTGTGAGAGATCATATATTTATACTCTGTGCTTGTAGTTGTCTCTGGGATGGAACTGGGAGGCACTGTTTTACAATGGCTCCTATCCTTCTTGGAGTGCTGTACCCAGAATTATTTATTTACCTCATTTATATCCTATCCTAATAATCCCAAAGGGGACTCAGGTCTAAGGGACTCCTGTTCGAACCCCTGGCTGTAGACCTGTGGGGTGCTTGGGATTCCATTTTGTCCCCCCTGTTGTTTAACATATGCATGAAATCACTGGGAGAGGTCATTCGGAGTTTTGTAGTATGGACACCCAACTCTACTACTCCTTTCCACCCAATGCCAAGGAAACTGCTCTGACCCCAAACCAGTGCCTATCATCAGTAATTGACTTGATGAAGGCAAACAAGTTGAAACTTAATCCAGAAAAGACAGAGGTACTCCTGGTCAGTTGGAAGGCAGATCTGGGAATAGGGATTCGCTGAATGGGGTTACACTCCCCCTAAAGACACAGGTCCACAGTTTGGGGGTCCTCCTGGACTCGGCACTGAACCTGGAGGCCTCGGTGTCAGCAGTGGCCAAGAGGGCCTTTGCACAATTAAAATTTGTGCACCAACTGCCCTTGTTTCTTGAGAAGCTAGATCTGGTCACGGTAGTACATATACCTTATTTACATCCCATCTGGATCTGCCTCTGAAGAGTACTCAGAAACTTCATTTGGTCCAAAGAGCTGCTGCCAGGTTGCTAACTGGAGCTGGCTACAGGGAGCAGACAATCCGCCTGTTGCAGCAGATCCACTTGCTGCCAGTGTGTTTCTAGGCGCAATTGAAAGTGCTAGTTATGACCTTCAAAGCCCTAGATGGTTCAGGTCCAGACTATTTGGCTGACTGCATCCCTTTCTATGAGCCTGTTTGGGCCCTGAAACCTTCAGGAGAGGCCCTTATTATTTATTATTTATATATTTCATTTATAATCCCCCCTTCTCAACCCCCAAAGAGGGACTCAGGGTGACTGACAAAAGGCAACAATTCGATGCTGGGTACATAATACAAAACAAGATATCAAATACAACAACAGATTCAAAACAGTAAAAAATCGAAAACTACATAATCCCCGTTCCACATTCATAGGCTGTCCAAGTCAATCCGTAGTCCGCTACCATAACATTGCCATTACTCAATTGTCTGTCCGCTGCTCCACATCAACCAAACGCCTGGTCCCACAACCACAACTTTAGTTTTTTTCTAAAGGAAAGGAGGGCAGAAGTTGGGGAGTGAGTTCCACAGGCAAGGGGCCACTACTGAGAAGGCCCTATCCCTTGTCCCCACCTGTTGGGCTTGTGGCTTCTTTGGCTAACAGAATTGTGGGATCTGAAGTGCAAGCCGATACGTGAGATGGAAATGTACAAGAGCTGTGTATCCCTGGGAGATCTGAAATGCAAACAGATACAAGGGATGGGAATTTTCATGAGCGGAGTTTCCCTGGGAATTAGTCTGTTTGAAACAGAGTGAGATAACACCTGAGCTGAAACAGTTACAGCTAGCAGAGAAGGAATTTTAATTGGCAACTCCAAGGCCTTTGCTTTTGGGCAGTGGAGGAAAATGCCAATTAGGGAATATCGAAAGTGGTTTGGTTTTGAGTATTTTAGTTCAGCTTGCTTTGGAAAACTTCAGATTCTGGCAACGTCGGTTTATGGAAGGTCTTTTGCAATTGGGATTGCATTCATGCTCATAGACTTAAGATTCTGCTTTGCCTTTGGAAATTCTAGTTTGTGTTTTAAGGACTTTGATTCTCTTGGACTCTATTGGATTTATATCATCTGTGCTGCTTTTGGCTCCTGAAACATTCTGCTTGGATTATAGATGTGTTTTCCTTTTACCCCTTATATTCTTCATTGCATTGCTGAATATTACCTGCTTTTAATAAATGACTATATTTCAAGTGCTAGTGTTGTGTGATTATATCTAGAGGGTTCACGTCCCTGGAGTGCGATACCACCAAACGTATTTGCGACGAAGGTAGGACCAAGAGCAGGGCCTCCCCGGAAAATCTTAGGGGAGATACATTCGTACAAGTAAGCTGGGTCAGAACCATAAAGGGCTTTAAAAGTCAAAACCAGCACTTCGAATTGTGTTCGGAATTGGATAGGCAGCCAGTGGAGCTGACACAACAGAGGGGTGGTATGCTCCCTGTATGCCACTCCAGTTAATAACCTGGCTGCCACCCGCTGGACTAGTTTCCGAACAGTCTTCAAAAGCAGCCCCATGTAGAGTGCGTTGCAGTAATCTATTTGGGATGTAACCAGAGCATGGACAACCGTGGCCAGATCAGACTTCCCATGGTATGGGTGCAGCTGGCGCACAAGTTTTAATTGTGCAAAAGCTCTCCCAGCCACCGCTGAGACCTGGGGTTACAGGCTCAGCGAAGAGTCCAGGATCACTCCCAGACTGCGAACCTGTGTCTTCAGGCCGAACAGGGCATGTAACCCTATGCCCTGTTCGGCCTTTCAACTGACCAGGAGGACCTCTGTCTTGTCTGGATTCAATTTCAATTTGCTAGCTCTCATCCAGGCCGACACAGCAGCCAAGCACCGGTTCAAAGTCTGTACAGCCACCTTGGTAACAGGTGGAAAGGAGTGACAGATTTGGACATCATCTGCATAAAGATGACATCGCATTCCGAAACTCCGGATGATCTCCCCCAGCGGCTTCATGTAGATGTTAAACAACATCCGGGGACAATATGCTGTTTTCTCTCTCCCTTTTCTGTGTTTGAAATATTTTACAGAATTTCTCACTGTTACATGTTATTCAATATTGGCATGTAAACCTACTTTATATGTATTTTATAAAGAAGATTAAACCTGTTTTATTTCTCTGCAATAGAAATGATGGTGGTGAGAGACTGGTTTTTGCTGACCATCTGCTTGCGAAAACGGTTTGCAAGGTGCACTACCATCCTTCACACCCTTCAGCATTTATAGCATGGGAGTCAAATGTCAGGGTGAGTGGCACTGGGTAAGACCAAAGTTTACCATGCAAAGTGGCATTCATGCCTGGAGACCCATCTCTATCAAGCCCCAGCTGTGGCTCTGTGTGAACGTGCTTTTATGTGTGTTAGGCTTGTGCAGGGCCAGCATATCCAAACGGTTCAACAGAAAGGAGGAAAATGTTGCAATCATTGTTTCTTGTCTGTAAGCACAAAATTTATGAAGATTTAGATTTCTATGTCACAAATACATCTACACTAGATTTTATGATTGTGGAGAAAAAGTTATGGATAAGATCTGTAACCTATAAAATTGTATCTGTGTATCTGGACTGTGTTTTTATTGTATTGTGTTTTATTGTGTTTTATATTGTGTTTTTATACTCTGCGTCCATTGTTGTAAGTCGCCCTAAGCCACACCGGGAGTGGCGACTGACAAGTACGAATAATAAATAAATAAAATAAATAAATAATAGTTCATTGGATGGCATGTTTGGATATTTGAAAAAGAATCCATGTGTCTATTAAATACATAATGCATTTGAGGACAACAACAACAGAAGGTGGAGGCACATTGTGGTAACTGAGTCTATGACTCAGGTTACACCTTGGAGCAGTTCAGCATCTGATGTCAGTTCAGCTGCAGCTGACAGCGATTTTAGCAATGACTCAGCATCCGACATGGAGATGAGAGAGGCTGGGGGTAATACTAGGCTGAGTAGAAAACGATCTACACGTGGCTCAAGTGATGAGGAGTCTTTACAACATAAAAGAATCCGGCAAGTACTTACGGAATCCACTGACAGTGATACTTTTGAAGGCTTTTCAGGACATGATGGGAGTCAAAGTGAAGGGGACAATTCAGAGGAAGAGCTGGACTGGACTGTGGTAACGGAAGTGCAAAATGTATGTGAAGCTCCAACGTCTTCAGACAGCTTTTTCGGGTTCAGCAGTGATAATGAGTGGCCTGAGGGGTTTGTGGGAGAAACTGAGTGGCAAACGCTAAGTACAGACAGGAGATGGCACCAGTGGAGGGAAAAATCAAGGAGCAACAGCTGAAGATGCTATCGCAGCTGCTCAGGATGATAGTGGGGAGTCATCAGATTAAGGGCGGTGGCTAATTGTTTGTAGGATATAAGGAGGACGCTTGGCCCCTGGACTTTGTGGCAGGGCAAAGTGTTGCTGGGTGAAGTTCTCTGCGTTTCTCTTCTGATGCTGATTCTTGGCTTGGGTACTTCATGATATATAAGAACATAAGAACATAAGAAGAGCCATGCTGAATCGGGCCTCAGCCCATCTAGTCCAGCATTCTGTGTCACACAGTGGCCCACTAGTTGTACACAGGGATCTCTAGCAGAAAGGAGGGCAAAACCCTCACCTGCTCCCGACCCCCCACAACCAGTACCCAGGGAAAATCCTGCCTGCCTCCATCAACACAGAGGTGGCACTTGGATGTCCATTTCAGTAACTACTGATTCCCTTGGTATCCATGAATCTGTCTAATCCTGCCTTAAAGCTGTCCAGGCTGACAGCTGTCACAACCTCCTCTGGAAGTGAGTTCCATAACCCAATGACCCTCTGGGTGAAGAAATATTTCCCTTTATTAGTCCTAACTTTCCTGCCTTGGAACTTCAGGGAGTGCCCCCTAGTCCTTGTGTTGTGTGACAGAGAAAATATTTTTTCTTTATTCACCTTTTCTATCCCATGCATGATTTTATATACTTCGATCAAGTCACCTCTTGAACGCCGTCTTTCAAGGCTGAAAAGACCAAGGCGTTGCAACCTGATTTCATAAGGAGCTGCTCCATCCCTTGGATCATTTTTGTCGCCCTTCTTTGTACCTTTTCCAGTTCCGTTATATCCTTCTTAAGGTGCAGAGACCAGAATTGTACACAGTACTCCAGATGTGGCCTTACCATAGATTTGTAGAGAAGCAATACAACATTTGCCGACCTATTTTGGATTCCCTTCCTGATCATGCCAAGCATAGAATTTGCTTTTTCACTGCTGCAGCGCACTGGGTTGACATCTTCATTGAGCTGTCCACCAAAACCCCAAGATCCCTTTCCTGGTTTGTCTCGAAAGCTTTGACCCCATCAATTGGTAGGTGTAGTTGGGGTTCTTTGCCCCGATGTGCATGACTTTACACTTGTTTAGGTTAAAATGCATTTGCCACTTTGTTGCCCATTCACTCAATTTCGAGAGATCTTTCTGGAGCTCTTTACAATCAGTTTCATTTTTAACTACCCTGAACAATTTAGTGTCGTCTGCAAACTTTGCTACCTCAGAATTTACTCCTACATCCAGGTCATTAATGAATAAATTAAAAAGTAACGGACCCAAAACTGAACCTTGGGGTACGCCACTTCTCACCTCTTTCCACCCAGAGAAATGTCCATTTATTACCACCCTTTGTTTCCTACAGTTTAGCCAGGTTCCAATCCAGGACAAGACCTGTCCTTTGATTCCATGGCTGAAGAGCTTATTTAGGAGCCTTTGGTGAGGGACTTTGTCAAAAGCCTTTTGAAAGTCAAGGTAAACAATATCGACTGGGTCCCCTTTATCTATGTGTTTATTTACACCCTCAAAGAATTCTATCAAATTAGTAAGACATGATTTGCCTTTGCAGAAACCATGTTGATTTTCCTTCAGCAATGCCTGTTCTTCTATGT
This sequence comes from Anolis apletophallus, assembly GCA_030556195.1. Classification (NCBI taxonomy): domain Eukaryota; kingdom Metazoa; phylum Chordata; class Lepidosauria; order Squamata; family Anolidae; genus Anolis; species Anolis apletophallus. The sequence continues at coordinate 3,422,283 of JARBWK010000009.1, forward strand.
GCTTAGTAATTTTTTCTTTAATAATGGTTTCCATCACTTTGCCTGGAACTGATGTTAGACTAACTGGCCTATAATTTCCTGGATCACCCCTGGATCCTTTCTTGAAGATCGGAGTTACATTTGCCTCCCTCCAGTCCTCGGGTACAGTGCCTGATCTTATAGAAAGGTTATATATTTTGGCTAGAATTTCAGCATTTTTCACACTTGAGTTCCTTAAGAACTCTGGGGTGGATGCCATCTGGCCCTGGTGATTTGTTGACATTTAGTTTGGTAAGGCATGTGAGAACATCTTCCTTGTTTATCTCTATCTGGTTTAATTCATTTAATTCCCTCCCTGAAAAACTGACTCAGCTGCAGGCATATGTTGTCTGTCCTCCTGTGTGAAAAATGGAGGCAAAGAAGTAGTTTAGCCGCTCAGCAATCTCCTTGTCTTCACTTATTGTCCCTTTCTTACCATTTTTCGTCAAGTGGCCCAACTGCTTTTCTAGTTGGGTTTCTACTTCTGATGTATTTAAAGAAGTTTTTGCTAATTTTTTTTGATATTCTTAGCTATATGTGCCTCAAAATCTCTCTTGGCTTTCCTGACGGTTGCTTTGCATTTAGTTTGCCAGAGCTTGTGTTCCTTTCTGTTCTCCTCAGTAGGAAGAGCCTTCCATTTCTTAAATGAGTTTTCTTCTTTCCAATCACATCTTTTACTTCATTTGTAAGCCATGCCGATGTCCTCTTGGACTTTCCCGGCCTCTTTCTTATTTTAGGAATGTATTTTAGTTCGGCTTGTTTTAAAGTATTTTTAAACAGTTTCCAAGCATTCTGGAGGGATTTGATTTTTTACTGTTCCTTTTAGTTTGTTCTTTACTATTTTTCTCATTTTGGTGAAATTCCCTTTGTGAAAATTTAAGGTCTCTGTGTTAGTTTTCACTGACAGTTTGCTATCCAAACTTAAGTTGAAGGTTATTGTGTTGTGGTCACTGGTACCTATGGGCTCATTTACAAGGACATCTTGAACCAGGTCTTGTTCATTAGTTAGCACCAAGTCCAGGATCCCCTTTCCCCTGGTTGGTTCCATGACCATCTGCTCAAGGGAATAATCAGCTAGCATGTCGAGGAACCTTGTCTCTCTTTCATGCGTAGAACAAGAATTTGCCAATCTATTCGGGGATAGTTGAAGTCCCCCATTATGACTAATTTATTGCTTTTTGAGGCCTGTTTAATTTCATTTTCCAGATAGCAGTCTGCCTCTGGAGTTTGGTTGGGAGGCGATAGCAGATCCCTAATGCTAGATTAGTTTTTGTCCTGGGATTTTTACCCACAATGTTTCTGTAGGTGAGTTTGAATTTTCTTGAAATTCTAATTCATGAGATTCTAGCTCTTCATTTATGTACAAGGCCACACCGCCACCATTTTTCCCTCTCCTGTCTTTCCTGTACAGTTTATAACCTGGAATTTTTGTGTCCCAATTGTTTTCCTCTGTCCACCAGGTTTCTGTTATGCCAATAATATCAATATTTTTTCTTTTGCCAAACATTCCAACTCCCCTATTTTTGTTCGAAGGCTTCTAGCATTTGCGTACAGACATTTATATTTATTGCTCTGGTGCCCTTTCAACTTTGGCTGTTTATGAGAATTTGTAGAAGGCTTACCATGTCCTACCTCTTGACTACTTTCTATATTTTCTGTTGACTCAGCCATTTGTGCGTAAATTTCATCCTCCATACTTGGCGTTTCACCCTCTCTCGAACTGGAAGCTGCCCAGCTCCTGTCGACTTTCCCCTAGGAATCAGTTGAAAAGCTGCTCTGAAGCATTTTAATATTATTTGCCAGCAGTCTGGTTCCATTTTCGTTCAGGTGTAACCCGTCCCTTTTGTAAAGGTTTGGCTTTCCCGAAAATGTCCCCCAGTTCCTAACAAATCTAAACCCTTCCTCTCGACACCACTGCCTCATCCACGCATTGAAGCTCCTGAGCTCTGCCTGTCTGGCTGTCCCTGCGCGTGGAACAGGTAGCATTTCCGAGAATGCTACCTTTGAGGTCCTGGACCTTAATCTTCTACCTAGCAACCTAAATTTGGCTTCCAGGACCATCCGTTTGGCCTTCCCAATGTCATTGGTACTGGCGTGCACCACGACTGCTGGCTCCACCCGGCACTATCTACCAGCCTATCTAGATGCCTCGTGATGTCCGCAACCTTTGCACCCGGCAGACAAATTACCATGCGGTCATCACATCCATCACAAACCCAGCTTTCTATGTTCCTGACAATCAAATCGCCCACTACAAAGCCCCCTCCGACCACCCGTTGAGAAGTATCCTCGGTGCAAGAGGATATGGGCACATCCTCCGAGGAAGGGGTCCCAACTAAGGGAGCCGGTCCCTCTTCCTCAGACTGATGTCCTCCCTGCCCAAGACCCCCATTTTCCAAAGCAGCTGGAGGGCTGCTCAGAACGGAGTGGGATGCTCCTATTTCATCCCTGGAGATCTCTTCCTCCTGCCTCACTTCCTCTCTGTGCTTCTCCAGGTCTGCTACCTTGGCTTCAAGGGAAAGAACACGTTCCCTGAGAGCCAGGAGCTCACTGCAGCAAATGCACACCCAAGACTTCTGCCCAGCAGGCAGATAGTCATACATGTGACACTCAATGCAAAACACTGGTAAGCCCCCCTCCCACTGCTGGCTGACTACCTCCATTTCTTGTTAATATGTTTTTTATAATTTGACTCCTTTATTCTAGATAATTAGACTTTTTTTTTCCTTTTTGTAGATTTACTGTTTGTTTTGGTCTTGATTAACTTTTTTACAAGTCTTTGGATATTTCTTTTTTTAATTACTTGTTACAGGTTTATGTAGTATCGCGCGCTGCTGCTAAAAACTACCTTCTAGCAGCTAATACTAGAAGCTAAACAACACATTTACCCAAATATACTGAACGTGAGTTGGGGTTTACTACTTTGCTGCTGGGTTCATAGCTGCCAGGGCAGCTGGAATAAAGGGAATTGAATTTTTATTGTGTCAACTTTATGTGCTTAGTTGCTGTTGCCGTGTATTCCTTTGGCGTGGCTTGGGTTTTGGTAGACCAAAGTGAGTGTGCTGCTGCTTACTGAAGAAGGGTATTGTATTACAGGAGGGAAGGAGGGGGCATTGGGACTTTGGGGGCTGGGATTATGGCATTATTGTCTCTTGCATTAGCTCCTGAACGTTTCCTGTGTGGGCCTCTTCCCTCGTGTTCCTGGGATTCCAGTTTCCACATTACTGCTCTGCTGCCTCCCTTGATTGACATCTGGTTAACTACCTTCGGACTACCTCTTTGACTATGTTTCAGCTGCTGCTGCATTTGGAGCTTTTGCAAGCATTCTCTCCTTTAGTTAGATAGTTAGTGTGTTTTGGGTGTCAATTGACGAAGATTTGAGTTTGTTTTCTCCAGGATTTGGACTTTTGTGTGTTTATGCAGCCTTTAAGCATTATTTTTGTTTTTCTTTTGTGCCCTTAAGGCACAGAAGAATTGTAAATAAACTTTATTTGTTGCTTTTATCTGGCTTGGCTTTTTCGAGTGGCATCTGGTCGCGACAGACATTGACAGAGTCTTAGCTGAAAAGAACATAAGAATCCAATTGTTTCACACCAAACATCTATTTAGTCTAGTGTTCTTTTTGTACAGCATTTAATGAATTCCTAACAGAAAGCTCACAAACAGGATATAAACAACAACGATAACAATAAATTTATTTATTACTCAATCTCCTTTTGGCTTGAGGTGGGATATAACATAATGAAAACACAAGGTATAATTAAAAGTCAGAGTTAACGAGTCAGCAACAATCTACTTGGATGTTGTGACTCTTCTGTGGCCTTTGCTGTTAAAGTACAATTGTCAAAAATATTTGGCATATCCATCCTTCATCAATGTTATTCCACCCATTTTGAATTCCACAGATTTGTATCCTTCTATTTCCCAACCAATTATGATGTCCTACAATCACACAAGACACTATCTTTTGGAGATCACTATTGACCTCATCACAAACACTGCAAGAATTGCCACGCATCATGGCAATTCCAGCAGTGCACGTCAAGGGGTGTGAGGAACTCATCACCCCACATCCCACATTTCCTGACTCGCCCAATTCACCATCCTGACCACCCGGCTTTCCCCAACTGCTCCTGGTGGAACATGGAAAGCCTCCTGTGTTGCTGCAGTAGCGACATGCTCCACTTTGCCTTCCCTTTAAGCACGGAGCCCCACTGGAAATAGCTGCACGTCATTCAATGCAAGTCTCCATGTTTAAAGGGAAGGTGAAGTTGAGCATGCTGCCCAATTTACCCCCATCTGATAAGGTCATAGGTGAAGCTAGGCTAACTACTGTAGCTGCCAGTTAGCCCAGCATGGCCACTATGGGTAGATCTGTCATAGTCTCATTCAACATAAGTCACTAATACCATGTACTTGAACTACACAGCAATATGACTTCTTTAAAGATAGAAATTCTCTTGGCATTACTTTGCGAACGAAGATTCTTTAGGAAGGACTCATCCCACGCTTTCTACAAGTGCGCTGATGACTAAAAAGGCCAATCTGAGATAGGCAAGTTTGGTTGCAGAAAGCACAGCAGAAAGTCTCCTTGGGTGATGTTGTTTCCAAGTTGCGGTCCTTTCTGCGTTGTCGTTTTTCTTCGAGACCTATTCGGTGTGTCTTCTCGAAAGAGGCCGCAACATTGGGGAAAGTGCGTCTCCATGCCTCCCGATGAGAGGACAGGGTGGACCATTGTTGGTGATCAATCTAGTCGAGCCTGAGATGTTGTTTCAGGGAGTCCTTATATCTCTCCTTGGGGGCACCTCTCTTGCGCTGACCCGTGGCGAGTTCCTTCGAGCCTGTGCAATGGATTTTTCTGGTGGAGAGCAGCGTGCACAGAACTGGCCTCACCCTTTAAACCAAAGGTTCGTCTGCCGGGGCCTAGCAAGCTTGGACAGTGGCAGCGAGGTCCCCAGGTCGTAGGTTTGGTTCGAGTTCCTCTCCATTAGCGCCCCCTGGCAGTGGGAGAGAGGCTTGCGTACCCTAATGAAGTTGTGAGCTATGCTGGTGGTGGCATAATAGCCACGGGTAGGGTGTCCCATGCCAGACAGGTCACAACCGAAGGGTCTGACAAAGAGCGTCAATGTGCAGGATGGGTTCTCTAGCCGTTTGGCAACCATCCTAAGAGAAGGAAAACTCTAATTTCAAACCCGGGCAGATGGTGCTCATCTAACCCTGTAAGGTCAACCATCTAGAGAAGGAAACTAAAGATAGAAAGGAAAGGAAGTAAACATGTCAATTCATCCAGATCACACTTCTCTAGACTCGTGGTGTTCAGTACTTTCTTTCTGTTGTTATTTTAATGCCACTACCATAACCTTAAGCTCTCATGAATAATAAAAGTCATAATTCCATCATTTGGAGAGTACCACGTCAGTAAAGTCTGATCTAGGCTAAAAATAATGGGAAACCATCATTGTATCTATTTTAGGAGCACCAGTGCTAAGAATTTTGATTTTACTCATAGGAAACAGAAAATAATGTATCTGTTTCATTTAGTAAGTCTACCATCCTTCTCACCAGGTCTCTTGACCATCATTTTAGCTTTTTTTATTTGCTCCTCTTATTGTCCATTGTAACTGAACATTTCCACCTGTCTCTCACGGTGACATCTGATTATTTTGTCTCCCTCTCTTCTCATTATTCTCCAGTTACTCTTTGCAGCACTAAAACTATCCATCCCACCTGTCACCATTATCAATGGCAGCACAACCATTGCTAACATTGCCTTTACTTCTAGTATCACTTTCCGTTGAATAGATATATCTTCCATTAAACTAAGATGTGTACACTTCTTTGTCCTTGGTAGTATATCTGAATTTACTTTTTATATTGCCCACCATCTTTCTCCTTGTCCTTTTTCTACAGCCAAATAAACCTGTATCCCTGTGAGTAATCCTCAACCGGATCTACCAGCTGGGTTTTTAAGATCTAGGAGCGCCATTGATTAACAGTCTTGCCTGTTTTTATATATTTTTGTATTTCATTAAACTAATTTAATGGTATGAGTCTATTTTATGCTCCTCACATTGTAGGACACACATTGATTTGCCTTCTGAGCCTTGTTCACTTTCTGTTCCTGGGGGTTTGTAGTTTATTAATCTTCATATTTTATGACAGAAGGTTGTCTGTAGGGCTCCGATTACGTTTTAGTATTTTACTTATTTAATGGCTCCCGTGACTCTGACATTGTCGTCAATATGACCTTGGGTTTGTCAGATTGCCTTTGGAAAACAACTTGTGGTAAAGAAAGGAGGATGAAAGTACTTTCATGTGAACTGATTTCCTAATTGAATTGGTACAGTCACATATTGTGCCACCCAAACCCATTTGAATTATAGGTCTAGGCAAAGATTATGTTTGTCCTTCTCCTTTCTGCCCTTTTAGAGATATGTTTCTGTTTTCCAAATATTAAATATGAAAATGCAACTTATTTTGGTTTTCCTTCAAATACAGGCAATGGCATATCATCTGGTAAATGAAGAGGTGATTGGATCAAAATGTTGAATCTTCCAGATTGATCTAATGCAGTGTTTCCCAACCAGTGTGCTGTGGTGCTACTCCCATATGTTCCCCAGAGATAAGAACATAAGAACATAAGAAGAGCCATGCTGAATCGGACCTCAGCCCATCTAGTCCAGCATTCTGTATCACACAGTGGCCCACCAGTTGTACACGGGGATCTCGAGCAGAAGGGAGGGCAAAACCTGACCTGCTCCCGACCCCCACAACCAGTACCTGGGGAAATCCTGCCTACCTCAACCAACTCCGAGGTGGCACTTGAATGTCCTTTTCAGTAACTACCGATACACTTGGTATCCATGAATCTGTCTAATCCTGCCTTGAAGTTGTTCAGGCTGACGCTGTCACAACCTCTTCAGGAAGTGAGTTCCATAACCCAATGACCCTCTGGGTGAAGAAATATTTCCCTTTATTAGTCCTAATTTTCCTACCTTGGAGCTTCAGGGAGTGCCCTCTAGTCCTAGTGTTTTGTGACAAAGAAAATATTTTTTTCTTTATTCACCTTTTCTATCCCATGCATGATTTTATACACTTCGATCAAGTCACCTCTTAAACGCCGTCTTTCAAGGCTGAAAAGACCAAGGCGTTGCAACCTGGTTTCATAAGGGAGCTGCTCCATCCCTTGGATCATTCTTGTTGCCCTTTTCTGTACCTTTTCCAGTTCCGTTATATCCTTCTTAAGGTGCGGAGACCAGAATTGTACACAGTACTCCAAATGTGGCCTTACCATCGATTTGTAGAGAGGTAATACAACATTTGCTGACCTATTTTCGATTCCCTTCCTGATCATGCCAAGCATAGAATTTGCTTTTTTCACTGCTGCAGCGCACTGGGTTGACATCTTCATTGAGCTGTCCACCAAAACCTCTCCGTTCTGAAGACCTTAAACTCCTGCAGATTCCCTCCCTGCGAACCATCCATCTGTCACCAACTAGACACAGAGCCTTCTCGGTGGCTGCACCTCAACTGTGGAACAGCTTGCCACCGGAAGTCCGAGCAGTCAATGAGCTACCGGCTTTCCGGAAAGCTTGTAAAACAGTGTTGTTCCGCTGGGCATTCAATGTATGAATAACCTCCTGGTTATAATTGAACATGGTTAATTGTTTTTACTGTTTCCTTTTATGTTGTTGTTGGTTGTGATGTGTTTTACGATGAAGTCGATATGCTGTAAACCGTCCTGACCCAATTGGAAAGGATGGTATACAAATCAAAATAATAAATAATAAATAGTGTGCCGTGGGAAATTGGAACCTCCACTAACCTTTCTTCCCCCTCCTGCCGAACACTTTTTCTTCTCCACTCAGGCTCCCTTCTTCCCAACCTCGCTCTGCTCGCTTTCCCTCGCTTTGCTCTGGGGCGGGTCTGCGCAGTAGCGCCCACACGAGTCACGTCTTCCTCCCTCCCCCCTCCCTTCCTGAACACGCTCACGCTGTCCCCTTGGATCAAAATGGTGGCAGAAGTGGCAGTGTAGAAGAAAAATAAGTGTTCGGCAGGAGGGGGAAGAAAGGGCACGAAGGGGAAGAGGTCTCTGTCGAAAGCTGGCATGGGCAAACTGGGACCTTCCAGGTGTTTTTGACTCCAACTCCCACCATTCCTAGCAGCCTCGGGCCCTTTTTCTTTTCCCCCCTCAGCCACTTAAGCAGGAAAGGGCCTCAGGCTGTTAGGAATGGTGGGAGTTGAAGTCCAAAGCACCCAGAGGGCCGAAGTTTTCCATGCCTGTTATAGGGACCTTAAAGTGGTGAGCCTCCTTCCAACATTGTGATTCTGGATAGAAAACAAACAACAACATAACATAACATTGTTTGAGTCCACAGTGCTCTCTGGGTGTAGGTGAACTACAACTTCCAAACTCAAGGTCAATTCCCAAGCAAGCCCTTTCAGTACTTTCTGTTGGTAATGAGAGTTCAATATGCCAATGGTTCAATTCCATTGTTGCAAGTGTTCAGGATTCTCTTTGCTTGTGTGTTAACTATAAATCCCAGAAACTGTAACTCCCAAATGTCTAGGTCTATTTTCCCCAAACTCCATCTGTGTTCGCATTTGGGCATATTGAGTATTCATGCCAAGTTTGCTCCTGATCCAACATTGTTTGAGTCCATAGTGCTCTCTGGATATAGGTGAACCAGAACTCCAAAACCCAAGGTCAATGCCCACCAAACTCTTATAGCATTTTCTCTTGGTGATGGGAGTTCTGTGTGGGAAGTTTGTGTCATTCTGCCATTCCTGCTAGGATATCTATGTTGTGTTCATCGAAACAGGTCCAGGTTTCACACTGAGTGTATAAATACATTTAAAAACATATTAACTATATGTATTACTGTGTTAGAGTGTCATTTTGTGTCATTTTGGTTGGTGGTGTGCCCCAGGATTTGGTAAATGTAAAAAATGTGCCGCGGCTCAAAAAAGGTTGAAAAACACTGCTCTAGACTGATTCATAATTCTGAATTACACAGAGTTGGTGCTTTCTTTTTCTCATCTTTTTCTTACATGTTTATCGATAAAAGATTTGAGAATGAGGGTAGCAAATCATCAATACCATTATCGTAGCATAATCTGGAGTATCTTTAATTCTTAATCCATGATTTGTTGATCTCTTTTGTCTTCATTGCATTTCTCAGAATACGGACAGCAATCTTGCCCTCTTCAAGTTCTGCATTAGGTTGCAAGAAAATTTATGGGAAATGTATATTTTGTTTCCATATTTTCTGACATACTTTTCTCATTGTTTAAAAGACATATGCACTTTACACATTTATTTGCATATAATATGAATAAAAGGAATCTGACATCTTTAGTTTCCTCTCAGTGATGGGAAACAGAAAATATTCATTTGAGCTTTCATTAACAGTATTGCAGGCTACTCGTGGGATACATTTGTAAAAATATCTCCCGTTAATGTGAATTTCTGTTCCATCCCTAATGTAAGAGAAAACCTGTATATATGAAAATTCCACCTGCCCTGTTGGATTTAATTAGGTAGATTGCACAAGGGATTGATGTGCACATTTGAGATAATATAGAATTTGAGATACAATATTTTCATCTAGTTTAGTATAATATATAATATGAAATGCAGGTCATCGCTATGTCTGCTTCATATGTGGGTCAAATTGAAGAGAATGTTTTGGAGAATATTTAGGGATACTTCATATATATATATATATATATATATATATATATATATATATACACACACACACACACACACACACTTTTTTAAAAAAATCTATCAACTTAAACCTGAAATGATAAGCACACAGTATAATATTACGCATATATTCATCAGAAAGTTTCACTATTCAGTGGGGTTAGTATACATTTCCAGAAATTGAGACTTAAGATTCTTGCCTCTTCAAATTCTGAACATGATCCAACTACCTGCCCTCAGTTCAATTGTAAAGTTTTCTGGTTGCTTTGGGGTTGGATAGGAATCATACCCGTAGCTGCAAGGTAAAGATGCCCAACTTCTCAGTCATGGCAGAGTAAACAAACTTTTTTATTGAGACCATAGCTGATGGAAGAGTGTGTTGTAATTGAGCCTTCGGCGTCTACTGCTAGTAGTGATAAGGAAGATGCTGAGTCATTAGCTTCTGGCAGTAGTATGGAATAGGGTGTGGCTCTGAGTAATCAAGACACTGGAGCTGGGAGAAAGAGGGCTGCTAGTGATTCTAGCCTTGAGGGTCTGGAGCAGAGAAAGAAGATCTGGCAGATACTTAGAGCTCCTTCAGATTCTGAAACCTTTGAAAGTTTTTCTGGGAATGAAGAAGGGGAGTCAGAGGAGAGTGATGCTGACTTAGACTGGACTTTGGTTCAGGAAGTAGGGGAAGTGTGTAATGAAGATTCTAGCACTGATACATTTCTGGGTTTTGATAGCGATCCAGATTGGCCTTCTGAGGCTTCGGAGGCAGACTGGGATACTTTAAGTTTCCAGGATCGCTGGGAGACATGGAGAAATGCACAAAGCACAGCAGCTGCAGGAAAAGAAACAGCTGCTTCCAATGCTCAAGGGGAGTCTGACATTTAGGGCTATATAATGAATGGGTTTATGAGGCTTCCTTGTGGCGGTCAAAGAGTTGTTATCTGGTACTTCTGTCTGGTGTTCCTGTGATCTTTGGCATCCTGGTATCATGTGTCTTGTTCCTGCTTCCAGTTACTCGTGAGTTATGGGTTACTCCACCACCTTTTTGGGATCAGTTGCTACGGCTGCTCCTGCTACTGTTTGGGAAAGGTGGGGGGTTTGGAATTCAATGTTTGTTTTTCTGTCTAGTTGCTGCCGTGTATTCTTGTGGCGGGGTTTGATCTCCGCTGAATCTGCTGTGAGTTCCAGCTGCAAGTCTGGTATTGTATGACATGGAGAGAGGTTGAGACTGTGCTTTATGGGGACTATGGTATGTGTTATTCCTGTATACTCAGCTCCTGGTGATTCTTGGACTGTCTCCTCCTTTCCTCCGTCATTCCCCTGCCCTTGACCTTCGGACCGGTTTACGACTACTCTTCTGGATCTTCCCACATTGGACGTCGCAGACGGACGTCCTGAGTTTGTTTTGCATCTTGCTTCAGTGTTTTTGTTGGGTTTCCTGGGATTTTTGAGGGTTTTTAGCCAAGTTGGCTGATTTTTTGTTTGTCCCCTTTCCATTTATTGTCCAATGAACGTTTTGTTACCCCCTTTTACAACTGGTCTGGCTAACTTGGTCTCTGTGCTACGACAGAGTGTGAGTGCATCTACTGCAAAATTAATACAGTTTATTTATTTATTTACGAAATTTATATGCCACCCTTCTCACCTCAAAGGGGACTCAGAGCGGCTTACAAATCATATCTACATAAAACATACTATATTATTAGCATAATACTATTATATCATTAATAATATTAGTATTATATAACATTATATTGTTGCTGAGAAAGGAGCTTTGATGCTGCAGGAGACAAGATGGAACTGTCTTTTCTGCTCCCTTCTTTACTCTGGCCCCAGAGTGGCCGTTGGTGGTGGGAGAAGGGCTCTGATGCTGCAGGAGACAAGATGGAACCGTCTTCTCTGCTCCCTTCTTTACTCTGGCCCCAGAGTGGCTGCTGGTGGTGGGAGAAGGGCTCTGATGCCACAGGAGGCAAGATGGAACCGTCTTCACTGCTCCCTTCTTTACTCTGGCCCCAGAGTGGCTGCTGGTGGTGGGAGAAGGGCTCTGATGCCACAGGAGGCAAGATGGAACCGTCTTCACTGCTCCCTTCTTTACTCTGGCCTTAGCGTGGCTGTTGGTGGTGGGAGACGGCTCTGATGCTGCAGGAGACAAGATGGAACTGTCTTTTCTTCTCCCTTCTTTACTCTGGCCCCAGAGTGGCCGTTGGTGGTGGGAGAAGGGCTCTGATGCTGCAGGAGACAAGATGGAACTGTCTTCTCTGCTCCCTTCTTTACTCTGGCCCCAGAGTGGCTGTTGGTGGTGGGAGAAGGGCTCTGATGCCGCAGGAGACAAGATGGAACTGTCTTCTCTGCTCCCTTCTTTACTCTGGCCCCAGAGTGGCCGTTGGTGGTGGGAGAAGGGCTCTGATGATGCAGGAGACAAGATGGAACCGTCTTCTCTGCTCCCTTCTTTAGTCTGGCCCCAGAGTGGCTGTTGGTGGTGGGAGAAGGTCTCTGATGGCACAGGAGGCAAGATGGAATCGTCTTCACTGCTCCCTTCTTTACTCTGGCCCCAGAGTGGCTGTTGGTGGTGGGAGAAGGGCTCTGATGCCACAGGAGGCAAGATGGAACCGTCTTCACTGCTCCCTTCTTTACTCTGGCCTTAGCGTGGCTGTTGGTGGTGGGAGACGGCTCTGATGCTGCAGGAGACAAGATGGAACTGTCTTTTCTTCTCCCTTCTTTACTCTGGCCCCAGAGTGGCCGTTGGTGGTGGGAGAAGGGCTCTGATGCTGCAGGAGACAAGATGGAACTGTCTTCTCTGCTCCCTTCTTTACTCTGGCCCCAGAGTGGCTGTTGGTGGTGGGAGAAGGGCTCTGATGCCGCAGGAGACAAGATGGAACTGTCTTCTCTGCTCCCTTCTTTACTCTGGCCCCAGAGTGGCCGTTGGTGGTGGGAGAAGGGCTCTGATGCCGCAGGAGACAAGATGGAACTGTCTTCTCTGCTCCCTTCTTTACTCTGGCCCCAGAGTGGCCGTTGGTGGTGGGAGAAGGGCTTTGATGCTGCAGGAGACAAGATGGAACTGTCTTCCATCTTGACACAATTTAATTGCCTTTCCCCCTTTTTTTTCTTCTACATCAGAAGTGGGGAATCTGTGATTTTCCAGATGTTTAATCAATGTTGTAAGCTATCCTGAGTCATGTGTAAGGATAAAATATACCATTATCATCAACAATATTATCACTTGTGGTTCTAGTGGTGAGAATGGACTGTCATTATTATTATTATACACACAAACAAAAAGACGTCCACTCAATCAGATCTGAGCTTTCAAAATGCAGTATTGGAGCAGAGAACTCAAACATCACGCAAGACCTTTACTGGGCTTCCATCACATTCATTCACTATTTTCAGTCATGTGTATAACAGAGCTAAAAGTAGCAATGTTACTTTTATTCAAATGCATTTACTCTTGAAATGTTCTGTGAACATTTTAAGTTTACTAAGCAAGCGATTTATAGATATACTGACATTAGTCTTGCAAACGCTGCAATTTTCAAAGGTTTATGCTATGGCAACAATTTAATGATAGATCTTTGTGCAGTCACACATAACTGGTAGACTCAGCACTTTGCCCCAGAGTTTCTTTGTTCAGGATTACTGATGAGCATCATCATTTATGTAAACACTGTTAATCTGTGGAATGCTTTAGTGATGCTATCATATTTCGCCCTCCTGAAACCTCATGAGAAATATCAATTTAATTCCCATTTGACAACCATGGGGAAACAGAAACCAAGGAATAATTTTTGCCCTCCGACATTCATGTCGAATGAAAGGTTCAAGCACACTCGACCTAGGATGATCTTAAATGAGGAAATAACATGGAAAGGCCTATCCAAACCAAATCTAATTCTCTGTCTGTGTGATCTAAAGGCCACCATTTATTCAGTACATTGAAGTTACTCAAGTGCTAGCTAGCTCCATTTATTTATTTATTTTATTTATTTACATTCCGCTCTTCTCACCCCGAAGGGGACTCAGAGCGGATTGTAGGTACATACTTAGCAGACAATCCATGCCATTTCCACATACAAACATATAGATGAACAGAGGCAAACTCTGGCCTCCAGGGGGGGCTGACGCACTCCTCATCTCTCAGCATTCCCAGCGTCCCTTGTTGTTCCTTCTGCATTACTCAGCATTCCTGGAGTTCTTTAATGGCCTCATAACTCAGCCAAAATTTGCCTCCCCACTTAATGTGGTACCTTTATCTCCTACTTGACAGATGCAACTGTCTTTCGGGGTGCAAAGTTCGACAGCAGGTGTCACAATGCACGGACTTGGCGGGCCCCTTAATCATACACACAGAGCCATACTGAAGGCTAACTACTTTATTGAGTATAAAAACAGTTCCAGAGAATATATAGTCCAATAATAAGTAAATGTCCAAAAGGTAAAAAGCAAGATTGTCCAAAGTAACGTAGCAAATAGACTAAAAGCTTGGCAAGGCTCCGCAATCCAATGCGGCTCAGGAAACAAGGCAAGGCTCCGCAATCCAATGCGGATCAAGGAACAAGGCAAGGCAAACGCAAGGCAAAACTTGATGACCACGGCTTAGCTTGTGGTCCCACTCCGCTTCACGCCTATTCAGGAAAGACGTGGCCGGAGAACTGAGGATTCGTTCCCACGGATCCTATACTTAATCCTTCGGCCGAGGTCCTCACCGGCTCTAGGCTTCTTCGTCTCCAATCTCTGCTGACGGACCTCGGCCGGTCTAGGGCTCGGGACCAATCCCTCCTACTAGCCTCAATGCTCCGTCTCCTATCAAAGGTTCGACCTTGTCTCTCGGCAGCTGTGTTGCTATCTCCCTGAGAGCTTTCCTCCCTAGCCATTTCCCATGCGCTTTGTTCCATATCTTCCTCCAGGGGCTCCTGGGAAGATCTCCCTCCCGGGTGTTCATAACTCCCTGCCTCACTATCAGACTGCACCTGGTGATCTGAATCATCCCTTGGACCAAAACACATTTCTTCCCAGGCCAAGCTCTCTGTAGGTGAAAGAGGCTCTTGCGGGAAAGCTGCCCTTCGCCCCAGTCATCTAGCTCATCCTCAGAATCCAGTTCTAGCACAGCCGGTTCTAATGCTAATGGGACCCCAGGCCCTGTCCCCTGCCCTCCAGGCACAAACGAGAACTGCTGTGCTACACTATCCCCCCCCCTCAGGCCCCTCCTAGGCCGCCCCCGAGGCTTGGGTTTGTCAGGGTACTTGCGATGGAACCGAGCGACAAGGTCCGGGGCATGGACGCGTCACGAGCCCGCGTCCAAGAACGCTCTTCCGGTCCAAAGCCTTTCCAATCGATGAGATACTCCAGCTTCCGGTAGCGGATGCGTGCATCCAGGATGTCCTGCACCTCCAACTCCTCCTCGCCGTCACGCATCACAGGGGGAGGCGGCGGCGCCACATCAGGCCGCACCCCTTAGCCGGGCGGAGCAAAGAACGGTGAAACACAGGGTGGATCTTCATGTCCGCTGGGAGTTGCAGTTTGAAAGAAACAGGCCCCACCTTCTCAAAAACAGTGTAAGGCCCCAAAAAGCGAGCATCCAACTTGCGGCTAGGCCTCTGAGTGGGCAGATTCTTGGTATACAGCCAAACTTTATCCCCACCAGGATCGCAGGGCCCTCTTGGCGCCGCCGGTCAGCCATCCGCTTGTAATCTGCTTTAGCGTGGTCCAATTGAGTGCGCAGCAAGTCTTGCAACGCAGTGAGCTCCTGAAGCCAATCTTTCGCTTCCGACGCGCCTCCGGACGGGTCCACCGGAGGGTAGAAATGAGGATGGTGTCCATAGTTGGCAAAGAAAGGAGTCTCCTTGAGGGATTCGTGCGTTGCATTGTTGTAGGCGAACTCCGCCAGAGACAACAAAGACGCCCAGTTGGTTTGCTGATAGTTGACATAGCACCGCAGGTACTGTTCCAAGGTGGCATTGACCCTTTCGGTCTGGCCGTCAGACTGGGGTGATGGGCCATGGTCATCCGCACATCAATCCCCAGCAACTTCTGGACAGACTTCCAGAACTGGGAAGTGAACTGGGTGCCGCGGTCGGTCACCAAACTCTGAGGCAGGCCATGCAGCCGGAACACATGTTGCACAAACATATCAGCAGTCTCTTTGGCAGTAGGCACCCCCACACAGGGGATGAAGTGTCCCATCTTGGTGAAACAGTCCACCACGACCAGGATCGTGGTGAAGCCCTTGGACTTGGGCAAGTCTGTGATGAAGTCAGCCGAAATCATCTTCCAGGGGCGGAGGGGTGGGAAGCGGCTGGAGCAAACCGGCCGGCTTGCCCCCGGGTTCTTGGCCCGCTGACACACAGGGCAAGAGCCCACATAGTCTCCACATCCCTCCGCCCCTTAAGCCACCAGAAATCCCTTAAGACCAATTGCAGGGTCTTGAACAGCCCGAAGTGGCCGGCAGCCCGACTATCATGGCACAGTTTGAGAATGTCCTCCCGCTCGGGCCCGGGGGAAACATAAACAGAGTCACGGTGGTAAAGTACCCCATCCTTTACCTGGAAAGGGGCTTGCACCCCTTAGTCAGCTGTTCTTGCACCCAGGGATCGGTCCGTTGGCGCGCCTGGACCCGCTCGCTCAGAGGCCGCTTGTCCTTAGGGGCCGGCGGAGCCAACGGAGGGTTCACAGGAGCGCGCCGGGCCGCAGCAAAGTTCTCCGCTTTCAGGAGACGGGCCTCAAGCCCCTCGCCACCACGAACGTACTGCGGTTTCCGCGACAGCGCATCAGCTTGCTTGGTCTGCTTGGGGTCACATAGTGAATGCGGAAATTGAATCTCTCAAAGAACAGGGACCATCTCTGTTGCTTCTGGTTCAATTTGCGCTGGGACTTCAAGTGTTCCAAATTCCGGTGGTCGGTGTGAACCTCCACCGGGAATTTGGCCCCTTCAAGCAGATGTCTCCAGACTTCGAAAGCCACCTTGATGGCCAAAAGTTCCTTCTCCCAAATGGTATAGTTCTTTTTCGGAGCCGTCAGCTGCCGGGAATAGTAGGCACAGGGCAACAAGTCCGTCCCCTGAGGCTGTAACAGGATCGCTCCCACCGCCACGTCCGAAGCATCGGCCTGCACGATGAAAGGGGTGCGGGGGTTGGGGGGGCTGCAGAAGCGGCTGGGTTGTGAACAGCTGCTTTAACTTGCGGAACCCACATCCGCCTCCGGCGTCCACCGAACGGCACCTTTCCCGCAAACACTGGGTGATAGGATCAGCCCACTTGGCAAAGTCAGGAATGAACTTTCTGTAGTAGTTGGCAAAGCCCAGGAATCGTTGAATGTCCTTTTTGCTGGCCGGAGCTGCCCAGTCAGCCACAGCTTGGACCTTGGTGTCATCCATGGCAATGCCCGTTGGAGAGATGCGGTAGCCCAGAAAGTCAACCTCCCGCAGATCAAAAGCACACTTCTCCAGCTTAGCATAGAGCCCGTGGGCTCTCAGTCTCGGAGCACTTCCTTGACATGGCGGTCATGGGTCGCCTGGTCCGGAGAAAAAATCAGCATGTCGTCCAGGTAGACCGCCAGATAACGATCTAGCAGGTCCCGGAAAATGTCATTCATGAAATGTTGGAAACAGGCTGGGGCGTTGCACAAACCGAATCCCATCACCAGGTATTCGAAGCTGCCCCACTTGGTCTGGAAAGCCGTCTTCCATTCGTCACCCTGGCGAATCCGGACAAGGTTATAGGCGCCCTCAAATCCAGCTTAGTGAACACCTTGGCTCCCCGCATTCGCTCCAGCAGCTCGGGGATCAGGGGGAGGGGGTAGCGGTTCCGAACCGTGATCTTGTTGAGTTCTCCAGCCAACTGTCACAATGCACGGACTTGGCGGGCCCCTTAATCACACACAGAGAGCCATACTGAAGGCTAACTAATCCTTCGGCCGAGGTCCTCGACGCTCTAGGCTTCTTCGTCTCCAATCTCTGCTGATGGACCTCGGCCGGTCTAGGGCTCGGGACCAATCCCTCCTACTAGCCTCAATGCTCCGTCTCCTATCAAAGGTTCGACCTTGTCTTTCGGCAGCTGTGTTGCTATCTCTCTGAGAGCTTTCCTCCCTAGCCATTTCCCATGCGCTTTGTTCCATATCTTCCTCCAGGGGCTCCTGGGAAGATCTCCCTCCCGGGTGTTCATAACTCCCTGCCTCACTATCAGACTGCACCTGGTGATCTGAATCATCCCTTGGACCAAAACACATTTCTTCCCAGGCCAAGCTCTCTGTGGGTGAAAGAGGCTCTTGCGGGGAAAGCTGCCCTTCGCCCCAGTCATCTAGCTCATCCTCAGAATCCAGTTCTAGCACAGCCGGTTCTAATGCTAATGGGACCCCAGGCCCTGTCCCCTGCCCTCCAGGCACAAACGAGAACTGCTGTGCTACAGCAGGCTACACTAAAAGGTTAAGCACCCACCTCAACCCGGGCAGGCCTCGAACTCATGAACTACTTGGTCAGAGAGATCTTATGCAGCTGACACTTAGCCAGCTGTGCCACATTCCTGGTGCTGGATTCTGGTCTTCTGAATAGGGTTGCCATATGAATAAGGGACAGGCACCTAAAAATAGGGACATTTTCACAAAAATAAGGAACACTTCATAAAAACTTAAAAATCACCATTTGTTTTTCAAGTATTTATGTAGTGTCCCTTCTTTTTGTGAAAATTTCCCTATTTTTAGTTGCCTGTCCCTTATTCATATGGCAGCCCTACTTCTGAACGAAGTGATCTTGGAGGGTTATATGGAATCAGGCGATCCCGTAGTTGAAGGATATAAGGGGAGACAACCCCAGAAAAGTTGGTTTCTTAAGTCTGATGCCTTAACCCAAGTCTAGATGAAGGACATTAGAGGAAAGCATCCCAGAAAAACTGATATCCATACATATACATATATACATATACATAGGTTTTCATGTAACAATAAAAAGAGGGAGAACATTTCTAAGGTATAGGAAAGTAGGAAAATTGAGTGTTTAAAGAAAAAAGGTGATAGAGGGGTAGTGGGTAGGGGTAATGGGATTGGGTGGTGGAGTGTTTTAGGGGAAGTGGATGAGGGGGTAAGGGGGGAATAGTAAGGAAGAATATGTAGTATGACTTCCAATCTTCTTCACTGCGGGTGCATCTTTCTTCTGTCTATCATTTGAGCTCTCACGATCTTTGGCAAGCTCCTTTTGTGGTCTCTCTTAGGAGCATTTAATGTTTAAGTTTATCTTATATTAACCATTTCAGGTTTTCTTGCAATATTTCAGGGGTTTTTTTTTGCATCTAATGGCTTAACCCAAGTATAGATAAAGGATATTAGAGGACAGAACCCAGAAAATGTAGTTTATTAAGACTGATGCTCTAAAATGATGGAAAGGGGAGCCTTGGAAGTTTCCCCATTGCCACCAGTTGCCTGGATGCTCCTATAGTGAAAACAGATCTTTCGGTTGCCGGATTGAAAAATGGAATTTTGCAAGCCCAAATTTGGGGGGATTTGGGGGGCAGCACCAAAATACAGACACCAAAAATGGCACGGGGTTTAACCAAATTGCACACCCCTATGAGCTACTTTCTAAAAATTCAATTAATTAAGAAGCAGTCAGGGGAAAAGCGGAAAAATAAATGAGACAGGTAATGTGTCAGGCCCCCCGTCTTCCAGCCTATAGATGAAGGCTGGAAGTCTGGGCCGTGCCAAGGTCGCATCACACACCACACCACACTAACACCAGATTGGCACCTGGCCTGCTTAACCTTGGGGAGTAACGCTCGAGAACCTTGGCGGGGGGAAAAGCCCAGGCTTTTGGCTGGGAGGAAACTGCCTGTTTGAAAATGTGGGGGTCGCTACTTAAGAGCTGTGCCTGGCTGTGCAGCTCACTTCTGACTTAAGGGTTGTTCGTGATACACTCAGTAAAGTTGCTTAATGATATCCGGAGCTGTCTCTTGTTGGTCATTTTTGGAACGGCTGTTGTGATTCATGACAGTATCTAAATGACAGTACACTACACACTATCTAGTATTTGTGCATGGGGTGGGGTCTTGTAGTCTTAGTGGATGTGATAACGAACGGAATTTGGGGGTCTTGCCATGAAGGCAGACTGGCTAGACCCACCAAAGAGGGCCCATGTCAAGCCTGGTGAGAAAGGAAGCAACCAATCCCATATTTTTCCTAAAATGTCTCAATTTAACAGATCTCACCAAAGCCTGAAGGGGGTGCCATTGAGGTTTTTATTCAGTCCAGCTGGAAGGGATCACAGCCGCAAATTATTTGCCCATGCTGCAATGCCGCTACATTGGTGATCATCCCTTTTTATAGGGTTACAGATTTGAATTTCCCTCTTCCCACCCCTGCTGCTGATTGGCAGATGTCATCACTTACAGGTGGGGCACAGGTGGGCCCTGTGCATGGCCCCAGCCAATGAGGGCGAAGAAGGAGGAATAATGAGAGAAGGGGTGGTCCTGAGTGTAACATGAGGCTGGGCTTCAGCCCAAACCAGTTTTTCTGAGTTGCAGACAAAGGCCTTATAATCTGTGATTTCCTGTTGGCCAAGCAAGACCAAAAATCCTTTTGTGTGGGTTTCAGTAAATTGGAGGGTAAACAAAGAGCCTAGGGTGTAAGATAAGGTCTTTGCCCTTATTCTCCTCCTTCCTGTGGTAGGAAGGGAGATATCAAAAAGGTGCAATATTGACTGGATGGTTGGGGCAATGATAATTATTTTGAGGGGCAAATGAATGTATGGTTAATGAGTCACAGGTCAGGAATTCAGCTGGGAAACCTTGCCCAGGGAACTAGAGCAAATGTGGCTTTTTAAAGTGGCGATCCCAATGTTTTCACTATATTACAGACATGAAAAACACATAAGGAAAAATCAGGGGTCATGTAGGGAGAGCACACCACCTTTGATCATTCCTCCCTTCAACCCCACCCCCAGACCAAAGAGATATAAAGTTTATTACATTCATGAGATCAGTCCATAAGATCTTGAAAAAGGGAAAGAAAAGTCCTTAGCAAGTCTGCATGCTGCAGGGAAGTGTCCTGGGTGAAACTATGAATCCCTTGGTTCTGAACTATCTTTAGACAGAGGCCTGGGGTGGGTCGCCCCTGATATCAGATGCTCACCCCATTTTCAAATGGGTTATCCCTCCCACTTTGGTTTTTGTTCAGGTGCAGGTTCAGTCATGATGTGGAAGTATTTAGAGAGAGATCATTAGGAACATTGCATTGGCAAGGTAGTGCCATGGAGGCCCCTGAGATAGCAACACTGTCTCTTCTTCCTAGCACCTTTGAATGTAAATACACTGCTGTCATATTTGTGGCATACAAAATACTAAGAATTTTAGTGCATGAATATGGTGGTGTACATCCCACTGAAGGTTTGTTTCCTCCCTGTAATAAAACCAAACCCTGACAATTAATACGAAAACTCATCAATAGTTGCAGAGCACACAATATTTCATCTGTTACTTGGTGTGGATGATTCAGCTTTCTGTTCTGACATGCTGTCACTGAAGTGATGTCAGGGGATAAGATTCTGCTCCCCCCCCCCCCAATTCATTGCTATTTAAAAGACAATAATTGTTTGAGTTTAAGTTTTGTATTTTTAAAAAATCTTGCTGGAATTCATTTTTAATTTATTTCAAAGAAAAAAAACCAGAACAGTGGGATTATGAGGTTATGTGGAGGCATAACCATGGATCAGCAAATCAATGTAGTTAGTTACATGCATACAGGGAGGTGTGACAGTGAGTGCTCATCCTGGTATGTTACTATAGGTCAGGGGTGCCCAGACCTTTTCAGCATGCGAGCTACTTATAACTCAACCAAGTCACAAAGATCTACCTACACAGAAATGTAAAACGTAGAACTATTTTCTAATTTATTAAGGATTCTTTGTATGTACAATGTATGTTGATGTACCTTGCATAACTGAATAAGCCAATATTGCACAACACACCACACATAATAAATAATTATTTACATATTTTTGCAATTACCTCTGTTTATTTTGATGACTTGCACTGAATTGAATCAGCCAGGGATAAACTGGGAGAATGAAAGCGCACAGACCTTTCACCTGCAGGGCCATTCAATGCTGATCAATGTGGCCAATGGTACATTCACACCTACACCCAACATACAATAGTTTCTTCTCCCTCTCTGGACATTACTCCACAGATATATACACATGCAGAAAGAAGCCAGACCTTTCAACTGCAAGGCCATTCAATGCTGAACAATGTGGCCAATGGTACATTCAAACCTGCACCCAACATACAATAGTTTCTTCTCCCACCCTGACATAATTTCAGAGATATAAACTGGCAGAATGGAAGCACACAAACCTTGAAGCTGCAAAGCCATTCAATGCTGATCCATGTGGCCAAGCAGATGAACTCCTCGCAGTCGCAGATGGCTTTGGCAGAAAATGGCTGCCAAAGCCTCCTTCTGGTTGTCCTCCCTTGTGGCTCATCTTCGCATGTGCTCCAAAAGCACATGTGCAGGGCGGGCGCCCGCCCCCTCCTTTGCTCTGCTGCCCTCCTTCTCTCTCCCTCCTCAGGTCACGCTGCGACAGCTCTGAGGGGGAGTGGCCTCGGGGGGCAGCATGATGAGAAGGGGAAGATGCGCCGCGCGGAAGGAAGGAGCGCACTGCGCGATGCAGAAGGAAGGTGCGCGCTTGTCACACCCCAGCCTGTCCCAGGCCCTCAGCAAGACCAACGCCATGCTAGTTCCCCAATATCAGAGACGCCCAGCAAGCCTAAAAGGCAGGAGCTGCAGAGGCCTGCAGTTCAAACTCAGTCCAAGGCCAAAGCTAGCCGAGCTCCATCTCGAGCCGATAAGCAGCTCGAGAAAGGCAGAGACAGGGCAACTCCCGTTCGCCCAGGTGGCAGAGTTAATTGGGCTTACATTCCAATCCAATGCAGGAGTCCTGAGAAAGGCCAGCCGGTGGACTGTTTTGAGAACCCGTTCCGACGCAGGGCTGCATTGTAACTTCAAAGCCTGTGGGACCTATAACTTTGGGCTCTTGGAGCCATACCGTTTCTCCTGCCAACGTTCGGACTTCCAGCCTTGTCTCCACAGAACCTTTGCTTGGCCAGTGGGCCTTTCAAGCCTTCAGACTCTCTTGCTATTCCTGTTACTTTTGGATTAGCCTGTTTGAGGCATTAAGACTCTATTACCTTTGATCTTGCTTTTACTAAAGAGACTATTGCTTTGCAATAACCTGGATGCTTGGGAGCATAATTGAACTATATCTCTTTCTCCTTTACCTTTGCATTTATTCTAAATAAAGCATTTAACCACAGCTGGACTCCAGTGGTTTACTGAGGGAGCCTTTCAGGCCTTGGGTGCAACAGCGCTGCGCAAAAGGAGCGCCGCACAGAAGGAAGGAACGCCGTCCCATGCAGAAGGGTTCACGATCGACTCAATTAGGCACTGCGATCGACTCGTCGATCACGATCGACTCGTCGATCACGATCGACTTCCTGGGCGGCCCTGCTGTAGGTGCACAACTGCTGTGTAATTGCAGATTAATGCAATACATTCCTAAAATGCTCTTGGTTTGAAAACTGAAAGCTTCTGATAGAGTGAAGGCTGCTGATTATATATTTCTGCATACTTAATAACACTTTATTTATAACCCGCATCTATCTCCCCAGAGGGGACTCGGAGCGGCTTACATGGGGCCGTGCCCGAACAACAAAACACAAAAATTGCTTCCATGTAATAAAACAAATCTCCCCACTCTGTTTAGAAAACCGGTACATGAGAGGGTTATCGTGGAACATCCTCTTGTATGCCATACTTTTTTGTATGCGAGAAGACTGGCTTACATAATTTTTAAAAGTTGTTAGTAGCTATATTTTCCCCATGCACCATTTTAAAAAGCTATTGCACTTGCATGCAAATCCTAAGTGAGTAATGCATGAAGGTGAAAACAATTGATGTTGCTGTGGCTGTGTGCCTGACATGAACCTATCATGGAGTTTTTTGGGGCTGCAAGTGTAGGAGGGAACAGAAGGGAATGGGATTTACGCAGGTTCTTGGTGAAACAGGTGGCTTTGAAGCAGCAAGTTGTACTGCATACCTGAGACTAGCATGTGTCTACAGCTTCAAAAAGTGAATGGCAGCAGGTACAGCCGTGAGGGATCATGCTAATTTAAGAAGTGTGACAAATGCCGACAGGTGCTAATTCAAAGAAATATGGCATTGCAGATGGCATACACTTTGGGTTACTGGCATTTTTAAAAAATGCTCTGAACAGGAATGACAGCTGAAAAGGAAAAGCGTAAAGGAATGATACAATAGATCTCTACTTAACAGTAAAATGAAACTAAATCTTTGTAAAAAAAAGAAAGAAGAAGAGTAGATGTCAAAACGGGAAGGCAAATGTGAAAGGAGCTAATGGGAGTTGTAAGTGAACCATATCTTGGATTATTTGCCATGCTTGTTAAAGACAGTGCTTACTCATCTATCTGTCTATAAATTCCTTCAAATGAAAACACGGATTTGCACAGCTAAGAGGTTCCTTTTTTCTTGTCTCAGTTTTGAAATGATCATATTAAATGTACGTTTCACCTGGCTTCTGTGGCTTGTGTTGAGATCTAGTAACTGGAAACACTGAAAATAAATCCATAGATCACAGGTAGCCTTTAAGGTGCCAGAAGGCTGCAGAATCAGAACATCAGCTTCATAGAGGGCTCATAAAAGGGCATTCTTGCCATGGTCAGTGTGACAACCCCTTGTTTACCGGCCTCAGACTGGACAATCTTTCGCAATCCAAACTGCTAACCCTAAATGCAAGGGGGCCTCGAAGTTACCTCAGCAACTTCTGTCTTATGGCAGGGTAGACTATCTCCCCCACTAACCATTGAATTGCAGAGACTTTAAATTTCTCAGTAACCACTTGACCACACTGCCACCATTTGTCTGTCTGACCACTGACCTTGAGGGCCACCACCAATAAAAGAACTAACAGAGGTGTTTTTCTTTTAAGATGTAAATAATTTATTATGACACAAATGGGTACAAATCTTGATTGGTTTTATACTTCCTCAGAGGCACAAACTTATTCTGTTACACAAAACACAATGGGGATATACTATAGGGTTTCCACTAACCCTCTATAAACCCCTGGACTCTTCCGTCTTTAACTAGGGTCTCTACACCCATAAAACTGGACTGCTCTCTTGCAGACCTTAAGACCAACTAAAGACTGAACTGTTCTCTTACAGTCCTTAAGACCAACTAACAAAACAAACTCCTCCCCCCTCTCATGGCAGTTGGCTTCCAACCGCTCTTCACCAACTGTAAAATTCATACCTTGAACATTCTAAAAGGCTCTGGCCCTGGTTGCTATGGCGACAGCTCTTCAGAGCTTCTGCCAAGCCTCCCTTCTGTTTCACCCACAGCAACAATTCATAGAATATTCCTTTGAACTACACAAAACAACATACATTTAACATATGTTATACAACATTTACACACAAATAATCGACATCATTACAGTCAGACCCTAAGAACTCATTCTGCAACCAGCATCTAGGAAACATGCAGCAGCCACAGAAATAGATGTTATGATCCGATTTGTACAAAGGGCTGTTTCGGTGAAGGAACTGTGGGAAGTGTACAGAAGAAAGTAAGAGTTGGAAGAAGGTCTGCGTCAATGAATATTGCAAGCTTCGAGGGCCCAAAGTACACATTGTCCCGTCTGCGACATCTGCCAATAGACAGGGTTTGAGGGCACGGCCAAATGGCCAGCCATGCACCTGTTTCAGCAGGGAGAAGTGTGGGGCCATCAAGCATTTTCCCGGCCTCTCCTCTGGGATTGGCACCGAGAGGAGGGCAAGGAGCTGAGGGAGACGAGCCCAACCACTCTTGGAACAGAGCTGGAATGGCGCAGGTGGCGAGGCACTCAACATCGACTGTGTGATGGCACAACAGTGGCTGAACGACCGCGCCCCCTTCCTCCTCGGGGCCCATGTCGGCCCGATACCGGGGACTGGCGCTTAGGGAAGGGCCAAGGCCCTGATGGTGGGGGCAGCCCCACATCACGCTCTTCCAGCATGGCCCCTTCTGGGTCTGCCCCAGAAGTCTCCGGCCCTGCCGACACCAGGTGTGCTGGCATGGAGGGCACCAGGAGGCTTTCAGGTTCCCAAGCTGTAGTGGCACGTGGTGGTAAACATACCACACGTCCAAGAAAATATCACAAATAAAAATAATAAAATAATAAAAATTCAGAAATGCTAGTAGTGGAGAGGCGTGCTCCTTGTAATGTACAGCCCCGATGGAGGGACATGGACCCGAACCGAGGGCCTCAATATTGGAGGCACTCTCTCGGTATCGGAAGGCACAGCCTCGAGAGCCGGTATGGAGGACATCGCCTCCTCTGCTGCGTATACTGGAGTCAGAAGAATCGGAGTAGCTATATGTCCTATCTCTCATATGCTTCTGAGATGAGGGGGCAGGGAGGGAAGAAGGGAGTGCTTGCTCTCCCTTCCTTCCTCCCTTCCTGCCCCTCCCAGCTGAGAGGCATCAAGCATTCAATATAATGTGTGATGCTTCTGAGTTTGGGGAAAGGGAGGGAAGAGAGTAGAGTAAACATATTTAAGGTGTAAGGCAAATAATGAAACCACTTTAGTGTTCATAACTTCTGGTGTATTACAGAGATCACACTGACATGGAAATGGTTAAGAACAGAAGATAGAATGGTGTTTTGAAAAAAATATGTTATTTGTTAATTATTAGGCTTGTTTGATCAAGGGAAAAAATGGTTCAAACCCCGTTTCGGATGTAGGGGGCGCTGGCAATTCGCTTCCGAAGAGATTTCCATTTTTTTTTTAAAAGTCAGAATTTTCTGAAATTTCCAAAATTTCTGAATTGCTTCGTTAATGGCTGGCGCAATTGTGCAATGCGCGAAAAACTGCAAAAGGGGCAGGCAAAACTTGCAGGATTCCCTTTCCCTCATTTTTAGACCGCTACTGACAAAACCTGCCACAGTGGTAGAAATTATTAGCAGATTATATTATTATTATTATTATTATTATTAAATTCACATTTGTATACCGCTTCATCCCGAAGGCTCTAAGTGGTTTACATAGGATTGTGTGCCCATTGGCAGCACAAACAGGACAATACAAAAGACATGGGGAAAAACACAAGGATAGGGAAAGGGAGGGGGGAGGGGAAGAGATCAGCAGCGATGCCTACTGGAACACCACCCCGCCATCAAAAGAAGGAAGGCGGGGAGGGGGCAGCAGAATCGCTGGCACTGAAGCGCAGGCAGGGAGCAGTGGCCGACGTCTCCCCCATGGGGGTCCGTCTTTAAGGTCCCGACCTGTTTGCGCAGTGTCCAGGTTGACCTTCGCGATGGTCTGGCAGGTCCTATGGAGCTGTGCCGACCTATAGCCGGTGCTCCAAAATGTCCTGGATGGGAACGTCCTACGGGGTCTTAGAGTCCTTGCTTCTGGGGGCCCACCTACCAGTGAGCCAACCAGAGCTCCGGCCCTAGTGTTCCGGTTCCCTTGGGTTCTCCGACAGGGAGATGGGTCCAGTCCGGGGCTCACGGTACGTAGAGTGGGGAATTCACCTCCCCTTCACTTCCGGCGCCGTCTCCTCCTCCGGCGGCTGCGTCTCATCTTGCCCAGCCCACCGGTGGAGGAAGAGTCCTCCGGGGGCGGGACCTCTAAGACTTCCGGCAGGGCACCACATCTGGGTGCTGCCTCTTCCTCTCCAGGTCCTGGCATGTGGGATGGTCCGGCATCATCCGGGGAAAGGTCCTCCAAGGGTGGGACTTCCGGGGGTGGTCTGGCGTCATCCAGAAAGGGGCCATCCGGGGACGGGGCTTCCGGGGCATCCGGCTGCCTGCTGCTTCTGGGTCCTGCTTCTTCCTTGGGGTCAAGCACATGGGGAAGATGGGCGTCGTCAAGGACGTCCGCCATGTTAGGCCTCGCTTCCTCCAGGATGCTCCCCCAACTCTTTGCCACACGGCGGCGGCGTCTGGCTGCACCTCGGGGGAGGGCCAAGACAGCCTCGATGTCGAGCTCGGCGATCTGCGCGTCCACCAGGGCCGGCGGGCCTCCAACAGCCCGCAGTAAGTCCTCAGGGCCCTTAGCTGGGACTTCAGTGGAGAGTGGATAGGTTGGGTGGAGGTCGTCGCACTCAGCCGCAGCCGGAGTCACCATAGGGGCATCGTCCTCCACAGCAGCTAGTCCATCCCTGGCAGCTGGGATGGATCCCCGGGGGCATGCTGACCATTCTTCAGTATTTGGGGCCGGTGGTTCTCGATCGACCTCCAGGGTACTGGAGGGAAAGTCCCACGATCGGTCCCAGGTAAACTCAGGAGATTTCATGTTTCCAAAAGTACAACATGTAACCCCAAGAAGAGAAAGGGGGGCTCCAAAGTTGTATGGTGTGGTTCCCCAAGTAAATGATTAGATTAGGAGAGTTTTAGTTTCCAAAAGTACAATGTGAAACCCAAAGCAGACAAAGAGGGCTCCAAAGTGGTATGGTGTGGTTCCACAAGGAAATTATTAGCAGACAATGGGCTTTCCAAAGTCCAAAGGGACTTTCTGGGATTCCAAAATCCAAAGTGTAACCCAAAGGGGATTGAGATCTGTTTGAAAGTTAAAATCACTGCTTCAAAAAGGGAAATTGGCAGTGGCAGGCAAGAGAAGAACACGTATCCCAGCTGCCCTTCTTCCCAGGCCCGGATTACCCATAAGGCCAGGCTAGACCATGGCATAGGGGCACACACTGAGGGGGGCACAGATCACAGACCTCCCCCCCCCAAAATAAAATGTTGAATCAAATAAAAACGCAACGGCGCAGGGAGATGAGGAAGGAAGCCGCTGCTCCTGGGCTGCCTCTGCCTCATGCCGCTCTCTCCTGCTGCCAGCTGGGCCTCCAACCTGTTCATGGAGGTCACTCATGGGCCGCCGGCAGCCTGTGGCTTCCCCGCCTCACCTCCTCCGCATAGCAGCGTCTGAGGGGCTCGCCCGCGGGGAGAAGGGATGAGGAGAGGAGGAGCCGGAGCCCCACCGCCACACATGCCCCCAGGCAGAGCCCCAGAGGGATTTACTTGGGGTGCAACAGGAGCCAAGGGGAAAATGTACTTCGACCCAGAGTCCACCAAAGGTAAGCCGGGCATCTTCACCGTCCTGTTGCGGTGAGCGGGCTCCAAAACCACTGCCTTAGGTTTAGGGCGTGAGGTGAAGGGAGGGGGAAGGCAGGGGTCAGGGCGCTGGAGGGTTGGGGGAAGGGGAGGCCGGAGCCTGATTGGGCGGGAGGGAGGGTGGAACTTTCTTACACACACCTGCATTTATACAGGAACACACTTATTTACTGTGGTTGGTATTATTATTTTTTTGCAGAAAGGTCAGAGAGACATTATTCTGATAGAAACTGTCTGCTTTTCCCCTTCCCTCTCTTCCTCCCGCAAATTTTATGCAGTGAGAAGAAACTGGTTGTGTCAGAGTAATTGTCTTTCTAATTAACGGTTTTTATTAATTTCCTGCCCTATAAAAACAGAGATGGAGAAAGCTTTTCTTCCTCCAGGTATGTAATGTTGGAAGCCAAAGAAAATATATTGATCTCCAATGTTTGTAGCCTTAAGGTGAAGCAGAAGTAAAAGCGGTCAGTTGAAATGGTGATAAGAGGAGACTAGTTCAGAGATATTTGTCTTGCCTTTGATATCAGCCTTTCTTTTCCAAATGATAAGCTTTCAGCTTGGATTCAAAATTTGCATTCTCCTAGGGTGGGAGTGCTTTTAATGGTCTCTGAGAACAACAGGAGCTGCTGTCAACGTAAGAAGAGCTTTCCTGACTGGCTTCCAAATGTGCTGACAAAGCAGCTGCTTACCTGAATTGAGACGAAAGGGAGGGAACGTTTGAGATGTTATCTAGCCTTTAATGCAATGGATGAAATAGTTGCATTTATAGCAGAGTGTTAAAACTCCAAAGACTTGCTTTCTTACACACAGATATGTGTGCACATGTTTATTCCTATTCCTTATTGATACACAAGTAAGAGAAGGAGAAAAGGAGAGGGGGGAAAAGGAGAGAAATGGGGGAAGAAAGAGAGGATTTTAGATACTAGGGGTGGTTGATCCATAAAAAATTGATTCTAAACTTGTGGGGGATTTCAATTGCGGGGTCATTATAGAAATTATTCCGAAAAATTTTAAGTTAATTTCGTAATTGAAACATAATTAATAACAAATTTTTGTTATTATTACTTGTGCCAGCTGGAAGGGAAGCATGGAAAGCAAGCCCTGCACTCTTCCCTCCCTCCCCTCCCAGCTCAGAAGCAACGGGATGAAATTTAACATGGGATGGCTCTGAGGTGCGGGGAAAGGAAGGTGTGTGTGGATGCAAGGCAGAGCTATCCCGCGTTAGCTATCTCACGTCATATTTAACGCGGGATGGCTCTGAGAAGCGGGGAAAGGAAGGTGTGTGTGGATGCAAGGCACCCACACACACCTTCTTTCCCCCGCCCCTCAGAGCTATTCTGCGTTATATTTAACATGGGATGGCTCTGAGCTTGGGGGGTGGGGGGACCGAGGAGTGGGATGGCTTGTAGCCATGCCAGTCCTCCATTCCTTCCCCAGGCAGCAAGCTCAGAGGCATACCGGGTTATATGGGGGGGGGGGCGAGGAGCCATCCCAGTCCTCCGTTCCTTCCCCAGGCAGGAGCAGACGCCCCTCCTTCCCTCCCAAGATCTAAACCATGGCAAGCCTTGGCACAGTTTAGATCTTGTTAGCGGAGGAGGAGCGGACCCCCCCCCCTGCCAAGATCTAAACCATGGCAAGCCTTGGCGCTTTTTAGATCTTGGTATGGGAGGAAGAGCGGAGGGCTGGCGAGAGGAGAAAGGAGGGGGCTGCTGCCCCCCAGTCTCCTCGCACGAGTTAAGGACGGAGGAGGGGAAAACGACCTAATAACGTGACCTTTACAAAAAATGGCGATCCCGGGTTCGGTTTTGAAACTTTGCTTCCGGGTTGGACACCGAGGGTCGGTATAAGATCAAAATAATTTCAAATACGAATTACTAACGGATTTCAAAGTATTTAAATTGGAGATATCCACCCCTATTAGGTACCATAGAATGAATAATTGATGGTGCATCATATTTTTCTGAACCAATCTCAGCCATGTGCATGGATTTATCCCAATGACTTTTAAATGTTAGTGTGCATTCCATTGGTTTTCAAGCTTCTCTTTCATCATAATTGACAGTACAATGGGCTTTTGGTATCTGCTGGAATTTATTTCAGAACCAGCTGTGTATACGAAAAATCTATAGGTGCTCAAGTCCCATTACATTCAGTGAGGACTGGCCACCTCTAGCAACTGCAGCAATTAAGGCTGTACCAGTGTAAGCCAGTTTTGCAGGGTCTTCATTAAGCAGAAATATACAAGATAGTTAAGTACTGATTGCTCTCCGGAATGCAATAATGAGTAGGCATGGTGAGGTCCAGTCGGAATCTTCGTAATTCGGATTGAATTCAGATCAAATCCCTTTTTGAAGTAGTTTTGAAATGATTTGGGAACCCAGAAGTATCCTTGCCATTTTGAACCCACTGTTGCCATCTTTGTTCCGACTCAGGAAGTGAATAGGAAAAGACCCAGCATTTGGAGGCAAGCAGCAGCTTGCATGCTGCGATGCTTGCCGCCAGCCAATGAGGGGAAACCATGTGGGGAGGGGAGGGGTTTCGGCATGGCAGCTATTGCACCTTTTAAAGGGCTGTAGCAACCCAGTTCCCTTTTGTGCCTGGGGGGCAGGGGGCAGCACCGGGGGTCCCATTTGCATTAGGGCCAGCTGCAGTTGATGAGGACATGGAGGAAGGGGCTGAAGAAGCTGGGCCTTCCTCTCCCACAGAGAGCTTGGCATGGGATGATGAATGGCCTGACGGCTATGCTAGCTGGGAAGTTCAGGCTGACCCTGAGAGTGATGATTCTGATCATTATGAGAAACCAGGTGGTTACGGGTCGCAGGAAAGGATCAGGGAAACAGTGGAGGATGAGCCCATGGAAGCTGAAGGGAGTTCAGCTCTCATGAAGATAGCGACCCAGGTGCTGGGAGGCAAGGACGGAGCTTTGATAGGAGACGGAGCATTGAGTCCAGCAGGAGGGATTGGCACTGTAGCCTAGAGCGCCAGAGAGGCGCGAGATCCCGTAGCACAGATTGGCGCAGAAGCCTAGAGCGTCGGGGGCCTCGCCAAGGGGATTAAGTATAGGGTCCGTGGGAACGGATCCTCAGTAGCTCGGCCAGTTCTATTCTAAGAGGAGTGAAGCGAGCGGAGTTCCACGGAGCCAAGTTGCTGGCTCAAGCCTTGCCAAGTAGTTTCTTGGAGTTGTTCCTGAACTTTGCCTTGTTCTTTGCCACGGACCAAGTCCTTGATCCGCATAGTTTTGCGGTGCCTTGCCACGGTTGCCTTTGGATTTTACCTACGGACTCTTTACCTATTTTGGATTGAACTTTTTGATACTTTTTATGGACAATTTACCTTTTCACCTGTTTCTTATTATTCAATAAATAGTTAGCTGATTACCGTCTCTGTGTGTGTGATTAAGGGGCTGGGCCGAGACCCTGCATCGTGACAAGGGCTGCGTGTGTCCCATGGGCTCATTGCAAGCCAGGGGTGCAAACGGCAAGGGAGCTTGGGTGGGAAAGGTGCCACCACTTGGGAAAGGAACAACAGGGATAGGAAAGGGAACAGATTGGAGAGAACGGCTGGTAGCAAGCCCCTTGCCTGCAAGGCTTGCTTGAGTGTGGGGAGGGAAGAAGGGCAGGGCAGCACATAAGGGCAGCTGGGACAAGTGTTCTTCTCTTGCCTGCCATTGCCAATTTCCCTTTTAGAAGCAGTGAATTAAATTTTCAAAACACCTCAATCCCCTTTGGATTTTGGGATCCCAGAAAGTCCCTTTGAACTTTGGAAATTCCCTTATCTGCTAATAATTTCCTTGCTGAACCACTGAATACAAGTTTTAAGACCCTTTCCTCTCCCGGAGTTTGACTTCTGTGCTTTGGAAAACGACGAATCCCCTTTTCTGCTAATAGCGCCCTTCTTGAGCCAGGGAATACCAGTTTTAAGACCCTTTCCTTTCCTGGGGTTTGACTTCTGTGCTTTGGAAAACAAGAAATCCCCTGAGCTGTTAATAATTCCCTCGCTGGACCATCCATTTTCTGCTAATAATTTCCTTGGGAAAACACGCAAAAGTTTGGAGGCCCCTTTTCTGCTTAGGGTTGCACGTTGTAATTTTGGAAACTAGAAATCTCCTTTAATCTGCTAATATTCCTTATTAGATTACTGAAATTACTTTTAAAATGGTCAAGGACCCAGGAATCTTCTAAGCACATTGAAAGTTAGTATGCTGACAGAGGGGAATGTTTTCTAGCACTGTGGCAAGTTTTGTTAGTAGCGGTCTAAAAATGAGGGAAAGGGAATCCCCCAAGTTTTGCCTGTCCTGATTGCAGGTTTTCGCGTATTGCGCAATTGTGCCCGTCATTAATGAAGCAATTTGGAACTTTCAGAAAATTCTGACTTTTTCCCGGAAAACTTCGGAAATCATTTCCGAATCTAATCGGCAGAGCCCTCTACATCCAAAATGAATTTTGAACCTTTCCCCCCCTTAATCAAACAGCTGCAGAGCTGTTTGGGCTGGAAGTCAGCCTGAAGAAAACGGAAGTCCTCTACCAGCCCACACCACAGGAAGAACACCATCATCCCCACGTCAGCATAGGCACATCTGTGCTTAAGTCCGTTGAGCAGTTCACCTCCCTGGGAAGCATCATCTCTTCAGGCACCAAGATTGATAAAGAGATAGATCACAGATTAGCAAAGGTATAGTGTGCATTCGGAAGGCTTCACAAAAGAGTCTGGAGCAACAAGCACCCGAGGCAAAGCACCAAAATCAGTGTGTACAGAGCTCTCGTACTGTCTATTCTCCTATATGAGTCTGAAACATGGGTCACCTATCGCCAACACCTACGACTCCTTGAACGCTTTCATCAGCGCTGTCTTTGCACAATCCTAAATGTACACTGGACCGACTATGTGACGAATGTTGCTGTCCTTGAGCAAGCAGGGATCACCAGCTTGCTCAATGCCGAGAGAGACATTGAGGCCATGCTATTGAAAACACAGCTGTGCTGGGCAGGGCACGTCTCTAGGATGGAGGACCACCGCCTCCCAAAGATACTACTCTACGGTGAACTCGCCACGGGTCAGCGCAAGGGAGGCGCCCCAAAAAAGAGATATAAGGACTCCCTGAAACAACATCTCAGGGTCGGCCAGACTGACCACCAACAATGGTCCACCCTGGCCTCACATCGGGAGGCATGGAGACGCACACTCCACAAAGCTGCGGCCTCTTTCAAGAAGACACGCCGAACGGGTTTCGAAGAGAAACGACAACGCAGAAAGAACCACAACTTGGAAACAACATCACCCAAGGAGAGTTTCTGCTGTGCTTTCTGCAACCGGACTTGCCTATCTCAGATTGGCCTTTTTAATCATCAACACGCTTGTAAAAAGCGTGGGATGAGTCCTTCCTAAAGAATCTTTGTTCGTGAAGTAATGCCGAGAGAGACTTTGGCCCAATGCATGTTTATATGATCTTTCTAACTACTGGGATATTATCTTAGAGTGGAAGTACTTATTTGTTCTACAATGAAAATCAAATTACTTTTTCCCTTTGCTCACCTCTGCAGAAGTTTGCCCACACATTAGCATACAGTTTTAGAAATCAGCAATAAAGAAAACAAAAAGACCAAAACGCATTGCCTGCTTCCCATCCAGGAGTGTGCTGTCACACACGTGAAAGGTTACAAATGTGATTAACCATGACAGGCCTCATGTGCTGCTCTCATAAATCTCCCACATGGTAATGCATTAGGGATGGCAGGTGTAAGCAGAATGGGGAAAGTGCAATTTTATCATGCCACGTGCAATTAAGATGAGTAAATTAAGTAAAGATTAGGAAGCGGCAAAGATAAAGTCTCGAAACATAGGTTTTCTTTTCAAAGTATCCCGTGATTTCCCATAAAGAACTTGACATTGAACTCAGGTAGTGACTTTGAGGTGTGGGGAAAAAACTCTATCTGGAGTAACTTTTCCTCCTTTGTGTATTTCATGCTTGGGAAATATACTAGCAAAATGACCTCCTTAATGGAGTCTCACAGATTACTGTAACCCATATGCACATAGCATATGTCCTCTGGAAAGAGAACATTTATTAATATTTCGGCAGATGTCTCATTGGCAAGGAGAAGTATATATATACATGATGTGTACTAAACAAGGAAGTATTTTATCAATGCACTAACAACAGTTTAGTGTGTATTATTGTAAAATTACAAGACATACCTTTTGAGTATCTTGCTTCCACAAATGTAAGCAGGCACTAAAGTAAAGTCTATGGGTAGGGTTGCCAAATGTCCCGTATTTTACGGGACGTCCCGTATTTCGGCTCCAAATTTCATGTCCCGTATTTTGAGCTCCTGTCCCGTATTGACAGGACAGGAGACGGGAAGACGTGAGGAAGGGGCATGTCTTGGTACCTCCCCCCAACACGTCCTTTTCCTTTTCTTCCCAGCAGCGTCCATGTGGGCGGCTGTCTCTTCCTCTTCCTGCCTTGGCCACGAGTGCCTGACGAACCTGAGGCAGAACCAAGATGGCAGCGGCGGCAGATTCCTGGGGTGAGTGCAGCTGGGAAGACAGGCCAGGAGGTGGGAAGGACCTAATTTTTCCCTCCCATTGATGCTCTCCCCTTTTTCCGGGCGCATACTCCTTCAACACAGCGGCAGCGGAGGCAGGCAGACGGCACCATACCCGGCTGCACCTTCCAACAAAGGATCCCCAGGCAGCAATCAGCCAGACTTTGAAGCTACAAGGTCAGTAAATGCTTATCAAGGTAGCCAATTGTAACATTCACACTTGCTCAAGCAGACAAGATTTCTTTCTCCCACTCCACAGACATTCCACAGATATATAAACATTAGGCATGAGAAAAATGAAACGGAAATTAAAAGGATTCGTAAGAGATTCATATGTAATGGGACTTTTGAGCTTTTACGGATCGCTGCCGCGAACCCGGAAGTAGACTTCCTTTACGGTCCTTGAGGCCAACAATTTGCGTTATGATCGTAATAAATTCTTAATTCTTAATTAATTAATTATTGTACTACATACTCACTTCTCCCTGTCTTCTTCCCCTCATTTCCTTCCCGCCTTCATTCAGCTTCTTCTTTTTCCCGCATTTCTATGGGGAACTGGAAGTGACGCTGCTGCTTGGTAGGCAATGCATTCTGGAGAGTGTAGTCCTCCACGCTTTCCCCCCCTCCTTCTCTTCCCCGTTGCTCTGCTGCCATGCCCCATCGCAGGGGCCAGCTTCACACACACGCGCGCGCTTCTCCTCCTCTCTCTCACCTTGCGCTCTCTCAGATGCTTCTCTTCCCCGTTGCTCTGCTGCCATGCCCCATCGCAGGGGCCAGCTTCACACACACACACGCACGCTTCTCCTCCTCTCTCTCCCTGCGCTCTCTCAGATACTTCTCTGCCCCATTTTCTGCTGCCATGCCCCATCGCAGGGGCCAACTTCAGCCCTCCAGGTACGCGTTTTGACTTCCTTCAACTCCCACCATTCCTCACAGCCTCAGGCCTCTTCCTTTTCCTCTCAGCCTGGGCAAACTTGGGCCCTCGCTCCCTCTGAATCGGGGAGAGAGAGGAGCGAGGAGCGAGGGGGCTCCCCTTTTTTTGCTGCTTCCAAGAATAGAATACCCTCCCTCCCTCCCTCCTTCCCTCCCTCCTTCCTATTTGGAGAGTCCCATCTAGAATTCAGTGTGGTTTATTCAAGTTTTGGCCTACAACTCCCAGAAATCCCAGCCAATTTACCAGCTGTTAGGATTTCTGGGAGTTGTAGGCCAAAACCATCTGGAATGCGCATGCTCTGGCATACGAATTACTAACAAATTTCGTTAGTACATTTTAGAAATTTTTGGAAATTTTTTTGTAAGTTTTTCTTTTACTAATCAAAAAAAATATCCCCCCCCCCCATTTGATTTTAGAATCGCCATTTTTGGGTTCTAAAACATGCCTAATAAACATCACTTGCCTCGTTTCCAACCGACCTCACAACCTCTGAGGATGCCTGCCATAGAAGAGAGTGCTTCTGGAACATGGCCATACAGCATGGAAAACTCACAGAAACCCATTAATATTTTAAATTGTAAAGATAAAGATAGGCATTGCAATAAAGGCTTGAACACAAACTGATAAAATACTATATGAAATCCAACCAAATGAATACTTGTAAAGCAAAGTAAGATATTATGATTGTATTTCTTTTTCAAGTAACTTTTGATGTATGCATCACAAGTATATTGTGCACTTTACAAGACCGTGGCTAAAGAAAACTGGATTCAGAACTATGTCTTTGGTAGGAGTGAAATATCACTCCTTCTGTATCCTCCCAGGTGGTGCATGAAGCCAGGATAATCTGGGAAACTAAACAGAAAGGCAAACAAACAGACAGTATCTTTGGCCAAAGGATCTACCAAGCCCAGCACTGATTTAAGTCAATTGTACTCACAGAACTGGCTGAGATAGCTAAAATGTATTTCAAGTGTGAGCAATACCAATATATACATAAGAACGCATGTCTGGCATCTATGTGACCAGAGCAGAATGCTTTTAGGAATTCTTGTTGAAGGGAACTCTGGCAGTGTGTGTAGCCATAACAGGCTGGTGGCCTTGGACACATAAAATTGCATTTATAGCATTTCTAAGAAAACATAAATGACCGAGGTCAGCAAATAATATAGCCCGTGGGGAGATGTCAGCTATTGTCAAAATTGAGTTATCCAGGCTCTGTAAAACAGATGAATGCTTATTTTATGCGAACACATGCATAGTCCTAAAATTTAGTCCTAAAATATCACTTCTGTAGTATTATCCATTCTGATCTAGTGCCAATGCCTGTTGTTTACAAATAAGGCCATTGATATCAATGGGACTTTCTGCACTTCTGTAAACTATAAACCCCTAGTTGTGTCCAGGAGTAATATAACATAGATTGCAGAGCCTGGGCTAAATATTATACAAGGATATACTAGTGAATACCTCTTTGGAGAATGTCATAAAAGAATACTACATTAGTGTAATTCCTGACTATTGACCAAAATAATTCAGCTGAAGCCTTAAGGGAGCCAGTGAACTCCATTTACAACAGCTTTTTCAAGTAAAGTGCACTTCAGAAGAAGAAAATAGGTTGAAATCCTGCTATAGCAGGGGTGGGCAATTATTTTTTCCAAGGGGCCACATGAGAGCCAAAAAATATTATGGAGGACCGCACCTAAAGGCTGAACTACATTCTAATCTACATTATTTATTTATTTACTATATTAACTATATATTACACATCATTAATATTAACATATTAATATATCAAGAAATATTCAAATATTATTAGTATTAATATCATAATAATTATATTATAGTATATATATATATAGACACTATAATATATTGAAATTATAATATAATATAACATTATATTATATTATTATATTATTATAATAAAATAATTATAAAATGATAATAAAAACCACTAACATAAAATGAAATGAAATTCAAGAAGACAAGGTGCGAACCAAGATGGAGGCTGACATCCTCAAGAGAGGAAGGATCCCAAGATGGAATGGTCCAATGGACCCAGCCCAGAGGATGACAAAGTGGACCCAGCCGCCCCCGCAGCAGCAGAGCAGAGCAGAGCAGCAGACGATCGGAGGCTGCAGGCCTCTGCCCGCTCTTGCCCCCAGCTGTTCCGTCAGAGGCGTTCCCAATCAGCTGATCGCCCTGCCATGGAGTGCCGGCCATCCCAGCTTTGGAGTGCCTGCCATCCCGGGAGGCCATCCAGGCCTGCAGCAGGAGCAATTGGCGACCTGTGGTGGCTGATCGCCCTGGCGACCCGGAAGACTTGATTGTCTTCTGGGTCGCCAGGGTGATCAGCCGCCGCAGGTTGCCGACTGCTCCCGCTGCAGGCTCGGATCGCCTCCCAGGATGGCAGGCACTCCAAAGCCGCCGCTCCTCCGATCGTTCTCTGGAGTGGCAGGCTGTCTGCCGACGCAGGCTCCACAGCCCATGATAGGGGGGCGGCAGTGGCAGCCTTTCATCTTGCAGAAATGGCCCCGCCCCCAACGCCCTTCTCCCCGGGCCGGTCAGAATCGGCCGGTGGGCCGCATCCGGCCCGCCGGCCGGAAGATGCCCAGGTCTGTGCTATAGCATGAGCATTGCATGTGTGAATAGAGACAGATTCAAACTCAGATTTTAAGACTCCGTTAAAGGTAGTGATACCATTGGAGTCTTTGACCTGTGTGAGTTTCACTTTCTCTTCCACCTTAAGTTTGGGATGTGAAAAAAATGGGAAAGTTCCTATCAAAAATGTACCAATACTCTTGATGATATAGAACTGTGAGAAGAAACATCACAATATGAAAAGATTGGCAGCACGCTTCTAAACATCAAAGGAAGTGAGGGAAAGCTAAACGGATGCTGCTTTTGACATTCGTCTCATATTTACTGTCAGGTCTCGTTTGTCTCTCAAGGTAGCAATTGTAAAATGTAATCTTGCATTTTAATTAAAGTGTCTGGCAAATGCCAAATGATTTGGAGGAACCTCCTATTTCTAGAACACAACTAATTTGTTGATGTGTGCGCATGTGTGTGTGTACCCAACCTAAATATAAAATCGATTTATGATGTTTTGTAGTGTCAGCATATGCAATAAGTAAACACTTTTCATCCAGAGGTGTCTCATCAACAACACACAACCTTGCCTCGGTGATTAATGTGACACGATAGTTTATGATGCTCCATAATTGTTGGCATCTTACGGAATCACAGGACGATATCAAAGAAGGATATTAATTGTCTGTTTTACCTTGCAAGCCGTACATAGTCTCAGAGATAGAACATAAATCATTGGAGTTGCAGATCTCTTTAGGATCATGGAAAGAGGATAAAAAGGAAGGTCAACGAGAGCTATGTATCCTTGATGCTTACTCAGTCCTCTGCCTCATTTAGGAATGTAAATAGTGCCAGCCTGATGGATTATACTGGGAAATTCTCCCATGCAGATTATTAGTATTATTTTAAGAGCATAAGCAGAGACATAAAAATCTTGTCGCAGTCAACATCATCCCTTCTGCATGTGTAATTCTGACAGGAAAGAAAGAATAGCACTTCAGGTGAAGTGTAACATCATTCTTAAGTCAGAAGACAGCAGGAATAATGAGATAACATGTCCCTATGAGAGGGGCACAGTGGTGGCTGAGCGACAAGAACAGAGATGCAGGGATTTGTGTGGAAATCAGCCACAGCAGACTTTCTCTGAGGGCTTGCCTTGAACTCCTCTGGACACAGGCAGGACGTGCTTTGCGTTCCCAAATCTGCAGATTATTGGATGACTGCAGACATGTCTGATAAAAAAAACCCATTCTGAAAAAGAGCAACAGACAGTTTTCAAGTAGGCAGAAAAAGACAATTTAGTCAAGTGTGTGTGCATCTTTTCAGACATATTCTGAAAAACTATGTAAAACAAAGCTATCAATAGGATGAAAGCAAGCAAGGACCAGATACAGAGGTGGAGAAAGAAGGTATGAAGAGGGGAACTTGATGAATGTGGATACCTACCAGGCATATCATCATCAGTTTCTCACTTGTTAATCGCCCTCCAGTAAAATGCTCCAGGTGATTTACATAAAACAATTGCATTAAAAATACACAATACCAAATAGACTGCATTAAACATTAAAAGCTCTGCTAAAAAGCCAGGTCTTGAGTGCCTGAGCAAAGGCTCGCAGGTCACACATGGCCCTCAAGTGTGGAGGCAAGGAGTTCCACAAGACAGGGGCAGAGGTGGAGAAGGCCCTGCGTCTTGTGCTCTCGAGGCGTACTTCCCTGGGGCCTGGAACATACAGTAAGTTCAGTTGGAGGAGTCATGGCGACCACTGGCGGCGAAGAGGGGAGAGGCGGTCTCTGAGATATGCTGGCCCCTGACCATAAAGTGCCTTAAAGGTCAGAACCAACAACTTAAACAGGGCCCGGAATTCTGTTGGAAGCCAGAGCAAATGTAACAGAGTTGGAGTTATGTGGCATCTCAAAGGTGTTTTTGCAAGTAGCCTGGCAGCCGCATTCTGAATAAGGTGGATCCTCTGAGTAGTCGACAGGGGGAGGCCAACATACAAGGAATTACAATAATCCAGTCTAGATGTAACTGTCGCATGGATGATTGTAGCCAAGGCTTCCTCTGAAAGATAAGGTGCCGGCTGTCTCGCCTGCCGGAGATGGAAGAAGGCCTGCTTACTCACATGAACGATCTGGGCCTCCATAGTCAACTGTGAATCCAGGACGACACCCAAGCTCTTAACAGTGGAAGATGGATGAAGGGGGGCACCATCAAAGTTGGGCAGGGAGGGCGACACTCCAGGCGGGCAGCCAGGCCACAAAATCTCAGTCTTAGTAGGATTCACCTTCAACCTACTGGCACGCAGCCATCTCGATACAGCCTCAAGACATAAGGTGAAATTGTCTGGTATTGAGGTGACTCCAGGCTCCAGCCGTAAATGCAGCTGGGTATCATATGCTTCATTTGACTACTCAGGTAGCTAATATATATTAATAAGGTTAATATGTCTAATTGAATCAGAGTTGGAAGACACCACAAGGACCATCCAGTCCAACCCCCTGACATTAAAGTACTCCCGACAAATGGTCATCTAGCTTCTGCTTAAAAACCTCCAGAGAACGCCCTTTCCCTGCTTATGCAGTGGGCGGGGACAGGTATTTGCCTCCTCCCCTGAAGCAAGGCAATTGGTTGTATCCTCAGAAGCTTCCAGAGGAGTGGGAGGAGGCTAGCTATTGCTGTAGCCAGTCCCCTGCCTCATTCCTGCTGGAGCCGTCAACCCAACAATCCCACCCAGTTGACAGTATAGTGGACGCCTCAGGGGGCTGGGTAGGAATCCCCCCCTATGTTCTAAGGTTTTTTTCAGCCTACCCTATACTATTATTAGGGGCTAGATGGATGGCGGTCTTATAAATAGATAAACACATACAATTTAGTGGCAGAGTCTGAGCAAGGTAAACACAGTAAGACTGTACAAATTTTTATATTGGTAGGTCAAAAAGCAAGTCTATTAACCCAGTGGAGGTTAATATACATCACATATTATGCAATATCATTACATCAATGCGGTCATCATTAACATAAGTCACTTCGCAACATTCAATCTAACATAAACACATTGGAAAACAGTTGTGGAGTTATACAGGTGTGGGGAATAGGCCGTGGAGGGGATACAATATAACAGAAATGTAAGCCTGTATGGCAATATCGCTCCCTTTGCCAATTTCACCCAATACACAAGTTCCAATAGAACAATGCAGTCTCTCAAACTGAAATCCACGTTATAACTGTGTGGTTGCGAAAGTCCAAATAATATTAACAACAGGAGACGCTGGAAGGGCCGCAATGGTCAATGTGCAAGGCCCGATCCATTTCGCCCTATGGGCTTTCTCAAGCGGCAACATAAAATGGCATGATGCGCAGTGTCACGGGAAACATACACTGTAATAAAAACAATAATGATCAACAAACTAGTCTAAGTTCTGCACGTACAGCTGGTTGGCTAAGCATACAATCATAGGTTTGGAACATACCATCCGGTGGAGGAAGAAATTCATATACACCGAGCTCCCGAGGACCCCAAGGGTGGCCCTGGCTCCGGTGTGGCTGGTTAAATAATGCTATCTGAAATGGGCATCTCACGCAAGGAGGGCGTTGAGAGGGAGGGGCTCATTTAACCCGCCCGGGAACTCGCTCTGGAGGGTGACGATCCACCAAGTTTCTCTCTTTAATAATGTGGTTTGTGCATCCATATGGGTGGGGATCCTCACTTTTTCCACTCCTGCGAACTTGAATGATTCAGGGCTGTGTTTATGCGTGAGGAAATGCTTGTATAGAATGGTATTATCGTATTTTTGACGAATCCGTGAACGGTGTTCTGAGATCCTCGTGCGTAAGGGGCGTGTCGACTGGCCGACGTAAAGAAGGTCACACCCACACGTGATGAGGTACACACAACCCTCAGAATTGCAATTGGTGAAATCCCGTATTTTGACTGATTTATGAAGATTGAGACTTGTTATTTCTTTTCTTTGGAGCACCTGGGGGCAAGAGGAACACCCTCCACAGGGTCTGCATCCTGGAGAGATAGTGCTGGAAATATGGCTAATTTAAATGTTATAAGTTCCTTTGATA
The DNA here is from genome assembly GCA_030556195.1 of Anolis apletophallus. Taxonomy (NCBI): domain Eukaryota; kingdom Metazoa; phylum Chordata; class Lepidosauria; order Squamata; family Anolidae; genus Anolis; species Anolis apletophallus. The sequence goes on from JARBWK010000009.1 coordinate 3,465,306, forward strand.
CGGAGGAAGCGGATTCAACCATACACGGCCTGTTCCTTTTTGACCCCAATGAGGAGGGCCAGGCTTTCACCTTGGCTGGTTTTCCTACTGCTCCAGTTAAAGAGCTAGAGGACTTAGAATTAAGGTCAATCAGCGTGCAGCTGAACTCAGCCTCCCTTTCTGAATTTGTGAGGCATTCACTTGTTCCGAGGGGACTCAGGGTCCATGTACCACCTGGTGTCTACCTAGATGACCCGGAATTCATTGCTTCATGGAAGGCTATTGCGGAAAAATGCTCGAGGGATTAGATGTTATTAATTGTAAGACGCAATATGAAAGAATTATCTTCTCTTAAAGAAGAAATGTCTACTCTGAAGTCCACCCACAAAGATTCCCTCCCTCAGGTTGATTTGAATAAAATTCAACAGCAATGTGAGGCCTTACAGGTCGAGCTTAAAGCTTACAAAATAAAAAAATTCAAAAGAGATCAGCAAGATTATAAAGCTAACCGCATCTTCAAATGGGTATATAAATCGGATGTTAGACCTACCAGGAAGGTCTCCTTTCCGGATTATTCCTTGGCAGGCGCCACCTCCAATGAGGATTTGGCCACTGACTCTTCAGCCAGCACCAGCTCTACAGGGCACCCTATGCAAAGACGCAATCCCCCTAAGAAGCAGGGTTTTCAAAGGGCCAGAAACAAAAAGGGACAGACCTGATTGTAAATTTATCCTCACATGCCTTTACTGATATTGAAATGCGTATTTTGGTGAGAGGACCTTCGTTCGTGTACACTCCTTTTTGTTCGGATCTCTCGATTAGACATGATTTAGCTTATTTGTTTAGGACATTGAGATTAAAGGATTTTTTGCTGATCAAGCCTCGATTCAGGATGTTCTTTATGACTCTAGAATTAAAGTCAAGAGTAATTTCACTCCAAGTTTGATTTCACATAATTTGAGAACCTTTGAACAAGTGGTACAAAGGGAAGTATTGGATCTGGACCACCGCATGGACATGTGCCATTCCAACTTGTCCCGGGAGGAGGTGGAAACCATTAAGAGACTAGGTAATAGGAAGGACATAATAATCAAATGTGCAGATAAGGGTGGGGGTCTGGTCATTATGGACATAAATGATTACCTGTCGGAAGCGTACAGGCAACTAAACGATACTACGTCCTACAAACCAATCTCGGCGGACCCTACATCAAAATACAAAGGCATTATCAGAGACATAGTCTATGAAGCCACAGTGATGGGTTATATAGATGAAAAAATAGCCAAGTTTCTGGTAAATGACCAACCCCGCATCTCACAGATGTACTTCCTCCCGAAGATTCATAAACCTGGTTTTCCTCCCCCCGGCCGGCCCATCTTGTCAGCGGCTGGGTCCTTGGTGGAACCCCTGGCCATCTTTGTGGACACCATACTCCAACCCTTTGTCCCTCTCCTTCCATCTCACATCAAGGACACCACCGATTTCATCAAAAAATTGAATCTTTGATTATTGATCCATCGGACATTTTAGTGACCTGTGATGTCAAGGCTCTTTATACATCCATACCATTGAGTGAGGCCAGGAGTGTACTTGGAGACATCTTTGATTCCCGTGCAGACACTTCCTCCCCTCCCACGCATTTTCTTTTGGAGCTGATTGACTGCATTTTCGAATACAATTATTTTGCCTTTGGGGATCACATGTACTTGCAGACCAATGGAATTTCAATGGGCCAATCTTGTGCCCCATCGATTGCGAATTTGTACATGGGACACCTTGAAAAATTGCACCTACAGGATCCATCATCCCCGGGAGAGCATATAAAGTTTTACGGCAGATATATCGATGACTGTTTTTTCCTCTTAAAGGGTCGCACCCCCATGTCCGAATTCTTGGCTTGGCTCAATTCATGGAACTCAGCCATCCAATTTACTATGGAATTTAGCCAGATAAAGGTAAAATTTTTGGACACAACTGTTTATAAGAACCACAACCGGCTTGGGGTACGCAATTTCAGAAAAGAGACGGACAAGAATGCTATATTACATTACTCCAGTCATCATTCCTCTTCTCTCTGCAACAGTCTGCCATACTCACAGTTCATTCGACTAAAGCGTAATTGTACAACTACAGCTCATTATCAATCATCAGCTGACAATTTGATGGAGCAACTTGTGGAACGGGGCTATCCTTGGGAAGTTATCAGCAGAGCCAGAACAAAGGCCAATAAAGTACAAAGAGCATCTTTATTCAAAAGGAAAAATAAAACCACCATCAACCGGATAGTGTGGCCACTGACTCTCACTCCCCATAGTAAGGACATCATCAGAATTGTTAAAAAACATTGGGGTATTTTACCTGCCATTCCTAGCTTTCAGCCCCCACCACTAGTCGCTTACAAGCGGACGAAGAACCTAAAGGATCATCTTGTACCCTCCCCGCCGTAGCATTATCTCTCCAGGATGCAGACCCTGTGGAGGGTGTTCCTCTTGCCCCCAGGTGCTCCAAAGAAAAGAAATAACAAGTCTCAATCTTCACAAATCAGTCAAAATATGGGATTTCACCAATTGCAATTCTGAGGGTTGTGTGTACGTCATCACGTGTGCGTGTGGCCTTCTTTACGTCGGCCAGTCGACACGCCCCTTACGCACAAGGATCTCGGAACACCGTTCGCGGATTAGTCAAAAATACGATAATACCATTCTATACAAGCATTTCCTCACGCATAAACATAGCCCTGAATCATTCAAGTTCGCAGGAGTGGAAAAAGTGAGGATCCCCACCCATATGGATGCACAAACCACATTATTAAAGAGAGAAACTTGGTGGATCGTCACCCTCCAGAGCGAGTTCCCGGGCGGGTTAAACGAGCCCCTCCCTCTCAACACCCTCCTTGCGTGAGATGCCCATTTCAGATAGCATTATTTAACCAGCCACACCGGAGCCAGGGCCACCCTTGGGGTCCTCGGGAGCTCGGTGTATATGAATTTCTTCCTCCACCGGATGGTATGTTCCAAACCTATGATTGTATGCTTAGCCAACCAGCTGTACGTGCAGAACTTAGACTAGTTTGTTGATCATTATTGTTTTTATTACAGTGTATGTTTCCCGTGACGCTGCGCATCATGCCATTTTATGTTGCCGCTTGAGAAAGCCCATAGGGCGAAATGGATCGGGCCTTGCACATCGACCATTGCGGCCCTTCCAGCGTCTCCTGTTGTTAATATTATTTGGACTTTCGCAACCACACAGTTATAACGTGGATTTCAGTTTGAGAGACTGCATTGTTCTATTGGAACTTGTGTATTGGGTGAAATTGGCAAGGGAGCGATATTGCCATACAGGCTTACATTTCTGTTATATTGTATCCCCTCCACGGCCTATTCCCCACACCTGTATAACTCCACAACTGTTTTCCAATGTGTTTATGTTAGATTGAATGTTGCGAAGTGACTTATGTTAATGATGACCGCATTGATGTAATGATATTGCATAATATGTGATGTATATTAACCTCCACTGGGTTAATAGACTTGCTTTTTGACCTACCAATATAAAAATTTGTACAGTCTTACTGTGTTTACCTTGGTCTTATAAATAGGCCAACGTAAATAGTTTAGGGAAATCCATAGAGCAATATTCACTCAAGGCAATCCACAAAGGGTGTTGGGCAATGCACAAATGCACTCACCTGGACGGCAGTGGAAGGGTGAGTGGGATATCATTGGCCCAAAAATTGGAGAGTCCGGTAAAAAGATTTGCAGAAAGTTCGACAGTGTTTCCCTGAGAGGTTGCCCAGTTCTATTCCGTTCCCAGTTCCATTGACACCTAAGTTTAGTTCAGTTAAAGTTAAATAGGCAACTTTAATAAAGGTTGCCCAAATTTGAATCCAATTATGTTGTCTTTCTCGTTATTTCGGGGGTTGGAAGGCAAAGAAACTACAATACACTTGGAGGCAACACATTCCACTGCCAAACTGCTCCAAGCCTCGTGGATATTCTTTCTAATATTCAAGCGGAAACTATTTTCCTGCTATTTGAATCCAATGCTCCATATCTAGAGCAGCATTGTTCTTCCATTACTTTTTGTTAAAAAATAATCAAAAGTATTAGACAATCTGGAAAATCTGGAAAAATAATATAAATATCTCATACTGTCAACAGTACAAAGAAAACTGGATTAAGCTCATCTATAGGTGGTACTTAGCAAAAATCTATCCTAACACAAGACCCAATTGCTGGAACTGCAATTGAAAAAATGGAACATTCTTCCACCTTTGGTGGCTATGCCCCAAAGTTGCAAAATTTTGGAAACTAATTCACAAAGAAATTGAGAAAATTTCAAATAAGGAAATTGTGGGGAAACCAGTGGAATTCCAATGTCAGGCCTTGGCTAGAGCCGTTAGATAAACAAACGGCCTGGCCTTGGCTGGCATCAAGATAAGGAGGCAACCAGATGGCCAGCATTGGAATGTATGGGCCAAAAGGCGGGAGGTGGGAAGGGGGATGTCCAGGGGACTTTATCACTGAGAGTTTGAGCGTGAAAACTCAGATTCCTCTTTGTTCCTCTTGGAGTGTGGATCTAAATAAACCATGCCCTTCAGAAGAATCTTTTGTGAGCGTGCTTTGTATAGCTGTCCATTCCAAGATCTGACATAAAGAGGAATCTCCCTTATTGCTATCCCATGAGGAAGACTACTATCCAGTGAGAGCACCATGACTTTGGAAAGCAGCAAGATCCTGCAAGTCGAGTCCTCCCCCCCCTTGGAGAAGAGCCGGGAGAGTTGCTGGCAGAAGCGGCTGGCCTGGCCCAAGATGACTTGGAGGCTGCCGGGCTGGGTGATGGGCTGAGATACCCCCTCCATGACGGAGAAGTGGAGAACCCTGGGACTCGAGGACGGGCCCAGGCGGACGCCCCCCAGCACTTTGCTCACAGGGACGTGATGGTGAGGAGGAAGCCCCCGCGGATGGAGGCAGAGGAAGGCCTGGGGGCGAGCAACCCCGAGACCGCCCAGTTGGAGCAGAAGGTAGACGCCTTGGACCGCATGATGCAAACCATAGCTTTCCGGTTGGATGTGTTGAATAGCCAGGCGGCAGGAGCTTGGGGACCCCCCGAAGAAACACGGGAGAGGAGGTCGGGCCGCCAACCCCCGTTGGCGCCAGGTAGGCCTTCAGGGCGAGTGACATTCACAGAAGAGGAGGATCGCTTTTCCTTCTCCCCAGGGCTGTCCATTCCAAGATCTGACATCCTTTTGGGGATAATGGACCCGGACTTAAGTAAGGAAGAAAAAGATACTGTTGTAGTTGAGCAAGCTGAGCCTATAGTTGCTACATGTAGTAACTTGGAGGAAGATGCTTTGTTTGAAATGTCACTTGAAGAGGGGGATTTGGGCGGGATTGCTGCAGCTGGAAGGAAGAGAGCTGCAAGTGATTCTAGTTTGGAAGGTGAAGAACAAAGGAGAAAGGTCCGACAAATACTTAGAGAGGCTACCAGTGAAGGCACTTGTGAAGGTTTTGAAGCAGAGTTAACATCAGAAGAGAGTGATACGGAGCTGGACTCAGCGTTGGTGCAGGATGTCAGGAATGTTTTGAATGCTGAGTCCAGTGAGAGTTCATTCTTTGGCTTTTCAAGCGATCAGGGGTGGCCTAGTGGGAATGCTGAATCAGATTGGGGTCCTTTAAGTGCTCATGAAAGGTGGGAGGCGTGGAGGAATACATCCAGCACTGCAGCTGTGGGGACTGAGGCAGATTTGGGTGGGGATTCCGACGCCTCTCATTTGTAATGGTATAAAGGTAATGCCTGGGGGTTTGGGACTCTGCGGTGGGCCAAGGTGTTGCTGGTGGGTTGCTAGTTCCTGTATCTTGTTACTCTTGATCTTCATGCCTTAATTCCTGGTTTCCAGCTATCTGTGAGTATTGGGCTGTTTTCATGTAGGGTTCTGGGTGAGCTGCAATGGCAGCTCTAGCTGAAACTGTTGAATGTTGGGGGGTTTGGGGATTTAATGTTTGTTTTTATGCCTAGTGACTACCGCGTTTCATTTGACCATTCCTGTGTTGCTGTGAGTGACTGCTTGTGCATGGTATTGTATATTTGGTGGAAGGGAGAGGCTGTGGGTTGCGGGGGCTTTGATGTATGTTATTTGTATATACTTAGCTCCTGTGGATTAGGAAGCACTCCTCCTTTCCTTTTGGACGAATCATCTCATCATACAGACAGACGTTGTTTATGTTTAATTAGAGACTCTTTTGGGTGTTGGGGTTTTTTGGGATTTTGGAAGCCGGATTGTGGCTATGATTTATGTTCAAATAAACTGTTAATACTTTTACTAAGTTTGGCGTGTCTCAAGGCCATCTGTGGAAGCTACAACAGATACATTCTTAATAACTACAACAGCAGCAAAAATGTTATTGGCAAAATATTGGAAGTGTATGTGTGTGTGTATATATATATATATACACACACACACACACCTCAGATGCATGATGCATATTATCTGGGCATTAAACATACTATTCAACAGGATTTGGATACATCTTACACAGCTTACACATACTACACAAGTTAAGAATAATATTATCTGAATGTGCACAGCAACTAGCTAATGTTCTAAAAGTAATGTGTACATGTGCATGTAAATAAAACAGTACACTGTATGTATATAATTTGACTATGCATATCGGTTCTGTGGAATCCTCATATGTGCACATCTTAATCGTGCTGGAAGATTCTAACAATAAATGCACAATTTATTTAAAAATTGGAGAGCACTACCACTTAGATTCAGAATTTGTATTCTTCTGCAATGGATCTTAATCAGAATAGTGAGAACTAGATGATACTCTGTGAACCAATAGCTCATCTTCCCCCACCCCTTCCTATAAATGTTTTATTCTACCTGGTACAGTAATGAAATTGTCAAGATAATGAACACAGTAATCACTTGGAGCAAATGGCTAACTTTAATTAGGAATCACACTGTTGACTGCTTTGAGATATGAGAGTAACAGCCCATTGATTAGATTGTGGATTGTTTATAACTGAGCTCTGACCAGTATCTTGGAGTTCTTTCAACGGTATTCTCCAAAGTAAAACCACAATCACCAAAGAATATCACATTTTCATTGTTAGCATCCATATCATTAGTCCCTGCAAATGTCACTCTTTGGTCAGCTATCAGTCTGCCAGCCACTTGGTTGGAAGTAAAAGTTGGAAATAATTATTCAGATGAAAAATGCCAAAGCTGCTTCTAGAACTCTGTTTTTATTTATATCTGATTTTATGAGATATACTCAATAAATATGACTTCTAGGCAGATATTTGGGCAAGGTCCTAACTCTTGCTAGAATCTGAATATTGCAAGAGACATTCTGGCAGGGAAGGGAGTGATATCCTGGAACCCTTGCCATCTTGGAAGAGGTCAAGCCCCATTTTAAATGAAACTGGCATTTTCCTTCAAGAACTCCTGCAGACAAAAATGGCCTTATTATTCTCTCTCTCGGCATTACTTCGCGAACGAAGATACTTTAGGAAGGACTCATCCCACACTTTTTACAAGCGTGTTGATGACTAAAAAGGCCAATCTGAGATAGGCAAGTCCGGTTACAGAAAGTACAGTCTCCTTGGGTGATGTTGTTTCCAAGTTGCGGTTCTTTCTGCATTGTCAATTCTCTTCGAGACCCGTTCGCCGTGTGTTCTCGAAAGAGGCCGCAGCATTGTGGATAGTGCATCTCCATGCTTCCCGATGTGAGGCCACGGTGGACCATTGTTGGTGATCAATCTGGACAACCCTGAGATGTTGTTTCAGGGAGTCCTTATATCTCTTTTTGAGGGCGCCTCTCTTGCGCTGACCCATGGCAAGTTTAGCATAGAGTAGTATCTTTGAGAGGCAGTGGTCCTCCATCCTAGAGACGTGCCCTGCCCAGCGCAGCTGTGCTCTCAATAGCATGGCCTCAATGCTGGTGATCCCTGCTTGCTCAAGGACAGCAACATTAGTCACATAGTCGGTCCAGTGTATATTTAGGATTGTGCAAAGACAGCGCTTATTAAAGTGTTTGAGGAGTCGTAGGTGTTGGCGATTGGTGACTCATGTTTCAGACCCATAGAGGAGAATAGACAGTACGATAGCTCTGTACGCACTGATTTTGGTGCTTTGCCTCAGGTACTTGTTGCTCCAGACTCTTTTGTGAAGCCTTCCAAATGCACTATATGCCTTTGCTAATCTGTGATCTATCTCTTTATCAATCTTGGCATCTGAAGAGATGATGCTTCCCAGGTAAGTGAACTGCTGAACGGACTTAAGCACAGATATGCCTATGCTGACGTGGGGATGGTGGTGTTCTTCCTGTGGTGCGGGCTGGTAGAGGACTTCCGTTTTCTTCAGGCTGACTTCCAGCCCAAACAGCTGTGCAGCTGTTGCAAAGCAGGATGTTAGGCACTGCAGAGCTGCTACTGAATGGGCGACAAGGGCAGTATCGTCAGCAAAAAGCAGCTCACGGACTAATAGTATCTTTCAGTAGTTAGAAAGATCATATAAACATGCATTGGGCCAAATTATGTATGAGGGAAATCACTGTATAATGCTGTATTTGTATTATCTCTTTTATTCTCAATTTTATCACATCCAGAGCAGATATAATGAGCTGTGATTTTCCCCGTGAAAGAACTCTTTCAAAAGTTCAAAGAAGAGTTAAGAGTTTAGGTGAAAGATATGAAATGATAGAGCAAATTAATCTTGTAATTCCGTAAATTAGATGGACAGGAAGTGTGTACGTTCCCTGTATTAAGGAATTCAGCCGCCCAACAGCAGTGCCACAGATTTAAAATAATGAGATATTTAAGAAGAGATTTGAAGAAGGAGATTTGAAGTTATTTAAAATGCTTAGAAGTGGATTAAAGAACATTGCATATCTAATGTACAAATTCAAACCATTTAAGTACAGCTGAGTACAACAGATAGTCTAATGGTTTTAATGTGTCAATCTGAAATTAATTCCAAATCTGAATCAATGAAGAATAAATAGAATTTGGGCAAATCCATAGGCTATTGGAAAATGGCTTACTTCATGTTGCTCCCAAAAGGGAGGACATGGGGGAAGAGTTCAAATTTATTTGATTTCAAAAACTAATTTGCATAGAGAGTTGTTTCAACAGGCCTATGTTGAAAGTTTTTCCTGTGTCAAGCAACTATAGTTGTAAAGAGGGTGCTATTAGCTGCTTATGTCATTAAAAAAAATCTTAACTTCAATAAAAAACAGGAATAGCCATTAGGAATAAGGAACATTGCATACAATTGCTACATAGAATCATAGATTTGGATAGGCCATTGAGTTCAATCTAGAACACGGAACAGCTATAGAGCTGTTTGAACTGGTAGTCAGCCTGAAGAAAACGGAAGTCCTCTACCAGCCCGCACCACAGGAAGAACACCATCATCCCCATGTCAGCATAGTCACATCTGTGCTTAAGTCCATTCAGCGGTTCACCTATCTGGGAAGCATCATCTCTTCAGGTGCCAAGATTGATAAAGAGATAGATCACAGATTAGCAAAGGCATAGAGTGCATTTGGAAGACTTCACAAAAGAGTCTGGAGCAACAAGCACCTGTGGCAAAGCACCAAAATCAGTGCGTACAGAGCTATCGTACTGTCTATTCTCCTCTATGGGTCTGAAACATCGGTCACCTATCGCCAACACCTACGACTCCTCGAACGCTTTCATCAGCGCTGTCTTCGCACAATCCTAAATATACACTGGACTGACTATGTGACTAATGTTGCTGTCCTTGAGCAAGCAGGGATCACCAACACTGAGGCCATGCTATTGAGAACACAGCTGCGCTGAGCAGGGCACGTCTCTAGGATGGAGGACCACCGCCTCCCAAAGATACTCCTCTTTGGTGAACTTGCAATGGGTCAGCGCAAGAGAGGCGCCCAAAAAAAGAGATATAAGGACTCCTGAAACAAGATCTCAGGCTTGGGCAGATTGATCACCTACAATGGTCCACCCTCGCCTCACATCGGGAGGCATGGAGACGCACTATCCACAATGCTGCGGCCTCTTTCGAGAAGACATGCCGAACGGGTCTTGAAGAGAAACGACAACGAAGAAAGAACCGCAACTTAGAAACAACATCACCCAAGGAGACATTCTGTTGTGCTTTCTGCAACCGAATTTGCCTATCTCAGATTGGCCTTTTTAGTCATCAACGTGCTTGTAGAAAGCATGGGATGAGTCCTTCCTAAGAATCTTTTTTCGCAAAGTAATGCCGAGAGAAACACGGAAAACATCTTATTAAAAGACAGTGTTCATCATAAAGATATTCTACCAAAAACCTCCTGAAGATCAGAGCTGCAATGCCAAAAGCAAAGCAAAACAAACCATATACTATTTTCATTATTTATTTATTCATTTCCCGTATTTATAAACCACTTTTCTCAGCCCGAAGTGACTCAAGGAGGTTTCTAGTCAGCACAATTCGATGCCCCCAACAGCACAAAATACAGTTAAAGCATTCAGCATAAATATAAAACCATACAAAACCAATAAAACTAATAAAATCAAAAATCCTCAGCGTCTCATTAGTGAAATCATTATCCAATCGCATTGTCATAACCAGAATCCACCATATATTTCTATGTATTTGTATTAATACATTGGCAGTTGAGGTGTCCTTGTTAAATGTACAGAGTTAAGTAATACATTAGACATGAAAAGATAATCTATACATGTTTCAAGCAATAAACTAGATGTCATTTGGTGCAAAATGTCATGATGTATTTTGCCTAGTGTCCCTTCTTTATGCCCTGATTGGCACTTTTGAATGGCAGCTGAATTGAGCCAATTCCTGATTGTCTGAGATCACCAAAAATGCAATGGCAGATTTATTTATTTATTTATTTATTATTTGGATTTCTTGGTCGCCCCTTCCAAGTGGCTCGGGGCGACTCACAACTGTTAAAAACAATTGCAATCAATAAAAACACAGTAAAACACAGTAAAAAAAATACATGGCACATATTAAAACATGGTTGGATGTACACATCCACAGTTAAAACAGACAACGGTGCCTGATTGCTACATAAGGTCATGGCCCTTAGCCATATTGTGGAGCCTTAGCCTTGCTCCGACCCAAAAGCCTGTATGAACAGGTGGGTTTTACAGGCCTTTCGAAAGGCCAGTAAAGTGGGCATCGCGCGAATGGCAGGAGGGAGAGCGTTCCATAACACAGGAGCGATAACGCTAAAAGCGCTCCTCTGGGTTGTGGTCAGGTGGAGGGCTGCATGACTTGGCACCGCCAAGAGGTTCGATGGTTCGGATCTCAGTGGTCTTAAAGGAATATATGGGAAGCGGCTGTCCCTGAGATACACCGGCCCCAGACCGTTCAAGGCCTTGAAGGTTAAAACCAGCACTTTGAAGGTGATTCGGTGCTCTATTGGGAGCCAGTGCAGTTCCCGCAGAACCGGCGTGATGTGGCAGCGAGATGGAAGACCTGCCACTAGCTGGGCTGCGGCGTTCTGCACCAGCTTAAGCTTCCGAATCACCGACAGAGGAAGGCCAACGAAGCGAGCATTACAGTAGTCCAGTCTTGAGATGACCGTGGCTTGGACCACTGTGGCTAGGTCATGGCGGGACAAGTAGGGACTCACTATACACAAAGCTAAACCACAGGGCATAAAGGGGAATAAACATATCTCCATCGTCAGCGGAACAGCATTCCATCATCTCCGGCAGGCGAGGAAGCTGGCTCCCTACTTGTCCCTTCAATACACAAACAGAGCAATCACTGGTAACAACTCACTATACACAAAGCTAAACCACAGGGCATAAAGGGGCAGATCTATGGGAATAAAGGTGTAGACACGTGTTTGAGGTAAAAATCACAGGTATAATCATATGAACAAATTCAAGTGCTAAGTAGCATAACAATCTCACAAAAAGCACAATGCAATTCATTCACAGTGTTCCAGATTCACATAATAACAATAGTAGTGCCCTACAATGATATAGGGCCCAGTACAATCTGCCCATAGAATCTGTTATTCCCTAGCAATAGTCAAGAGTATAATAACTCATAGGCTAACGACTGAGTCAGACAGGGAGCCGTGGTGGGTGTAAGAGCTGGCAAGCTGCTGGATGGGCAGGCGCCAACAGCTGGAGGTAAGCTGGCGACACCAAGATGGCCGTTCGCGTAAACTCCGCTTCCGGGCGCTCAAAACTTCTGACCGCTCCTCCCCAGTGTTGTAGTAACACAATAAGGACTCAAAGTCGATACAGGAGATTTTCGTGTTTCCGCATTCTAATACATGTATTAGAACGCGGAAACGCGAAATCTCCTGAGGAAGCGGAGTTTACGCGAAACGGCCATCTTGGTGTCGCCAGCTTACCTCCAGCTGCTGGCGCCTGCCCATCCAGCAGCTTGCCAGCTCTTCAACCCACCAAGGGTCCCTTTCTGACTCAGTCGTTAGCCTATGAGTTATACTCTTGACTATTGATAGGGGAACACAGACTCTATTGAATATTGTACTTGGCCCTATAACATTGTAGGGGCACTACTATAGTTATTATGTGAAACTGGAACACTGTGAATGAAATGCATTGCATTGTGCTTTGTGAGATTGTGATGCTATTTAGCACTTGAATTTGTTCAATATGATTATACCTGTGATTTTTTACCTCAAACACGTGTCTGCACCTTTATTCCCGTAGATCTGCCCCTTTATGCCCTGTGGTTTAGCTTTTTGTGTATAGTGAGTTGTTACCAGTGATTGCTCTGTTTGTGTATTGAAGGGACAAGTAGGGAGCCAGCTTCCTCGCCTGCCGGAGATGATGGAATGCTGTTCCGCTGACGATGGAGATATGTTTCTCCATCATCAGAGGGGAGTCAAGCGTGACTCCTAGACTTTTGACCGATGATGACGGGCAGAGTGTCACCCTGTCCAGGGTTGGAAGCTGGATCCCACTCGCCCCCGGACGGCCCAGCCACAGGATCTCCGTCTTAGCCGGATTCACCTTCAACCTACTGGCTCGCAGCCATCCAGTGACGGCTTCTAGGCAGTGATGGAAATTATCGGGTACGGAGTTGGGTCGGCCTTCCATCCCCAGAACGAGCTGGGTGTCATCCGCATATTGGTGACACGCCAGCCCGAAGCTGCGCACCAACCGAGCAAGTGGTCGGACGTAGATGTTAAATAATTGAATAGGGATATTGCCATTAGTTTTGAGTAAGTTCACATGGCATGTGGTCAGCATGGAGGAGAGTTAAACATTGACTTAGAAACACTGTTTTTGCCACTTCCCCAAATAAACGTATTTCCCAGAGGAGAAGGAGATGGATGAAGAGGGGGAGGGGGAAGAGTGACAGAAGAGGTCATGGGGGAGGGCAACAAAAGTTGATTGGCAGGAAGGCCATGCTCAGCGGTATTCTGGGGCACCAAAATCAGGTGGTGTTGACCCTGAATATTTATCTAAGAGCAAATCATATTGAACTTGAATTGTATTGTTATTGAACCCCTGGGCCCACAATTAATTGTGAATTATGAACCATCCTTCCCCTTAGATTGATCGCTTGACTTACAGCAATCTTTTTCATGAATTTCCCAAATAATTTTTTTTCTCGCACCTTAGACTTCATGATGTGATCTTGCAATTTCCATATTACTTTCACAATGCAACGAAAAGACTCAGAAATTACAAAATGGGTTCAGACAAAGGCCCTAGGGTCGTCTTCCTGTTCCTACCTAATATGATCAATTTCTACCTGGGAGCTCTTCCTTATCTGTGTTTTAAACTCAGATCTCTCCCCAGGACTCCCATTTAAATATCCAACTCCCCAAGCACCCTTTGGTGCTTGGGGACTGACACTACTGCACTAATCAGAGCTAGAATATTAAGACCCATTTCAATCCATTATCTCTTGCCACACCACATTCCTCCCAAAACGTGCCCCTCTTAGGGGTGGATCAATAAATGGACACAACTTCAAATTGTTCAATGAAGGTTTATTTAACTTCCCCACCACTGCAGAGACTGGCCAGCAATGACATCAGAGGGAATACCAGACCAACCATGGGACGGAGCCCAGCCAGACACTTTCCTACCCAATCAGATGCAAGCGTGGGTATTTTGATTAGCAGTCAGAATATAATAAATATATTATATATTTGCAATGTTGGTATATCAGTTATTTAGAGTGCTGTCTCTACTGACATCCTTTGTGGCAATTGAGAAATAAACCTCTGATTTTGCCTTCAGCCCATCTGTGTCTCATCCAGCCTCCTGGGGAGCTACTGTATATACACCGACTTCTGAATTCACTGCTCTTGTGGAAGCTGAAGTCACATAACGGTTTCATGCCCTCTTAAACTTTCTCTTCAAAGTTCTTTTCAGCTTTCCCTTACGGTACTTGTCGACTATCGGTCTCGTGCCGGTATTTAGCCTTAGATGGAGTTTACCACCCGCTTTAGGCTGCATTCCCAAGCCACCCGACTTCGAGAAGACCCGGTCCCGACGCGCCAGGGGCCGCTACTGGCCTCACACCGGGATGCGCCGATGGCTGAGGCCCAGGGGTTGTAACACCCACCGCCAGGTGAGGGTGGCGTGCCACTTGCCCTGACCGGGGCCTTCTTGGCCAACCCGGAGCCGGTTGCTAAGCACCGCCCTGGTGGAAATACACCCGACGGGGGGCGGCTCTGCACGGGTGGCGGTCCCCTCCCAGGAACCCCTTCCCCGAGGTGGGTCCGGGGCGAGGGGGATCCGCGCGCCTGGTGCGGCCGATGACATCCCATCGAGTTGAATCCTCCAGGTGGACTGCGCAGGCCCCACCCGTTTACCTCTTAACGGTTGAAATCACATAACAATATTGGGCTTGACTTGAATTCAGAGAAAGTTGCTTCTGAGCATTTTATATACATGATTACACTGAATGCCAGCTTGAAGATCATAAACAGCTCTGAAGAGCTGGAAAACTTGAAAATAGTGAAGGACTGTAAAGTGTCAAATCACTATATCTTTTAACCAACATTCAAGAATCACAATACTGTACAGTATTTCCTCTGTACCTGACAGCTGACACTTTCCATCATTCTATCTCTGTTGTTTCACAAATCAATAAAATCCTTTAAAAAGAAAAATGGGGAAACACAGGCAAAAATTGGCAGAATCGAGCTGGAAAAAGGACTCAAAGTCTTAAGTGGGTCACCATTTTCCCATTGTTAGAACAATGACTATATAATTCCCTACTTACCCCGTGGATAATAATTGTCAGAGGGTGCTTAGAAGATCTTGCTTCCATCTAAACCTGGACAAACTGTGGTTAAACTGAATAGTGGATATTAGCAATAAGATAAATGCAAACCATAGTCCTATAATCTCATAAATTAGAAGAGTAAACCTATTAAATCATTTCCTGAGTGACAAGTCAACATATTCGTAAATGCCATTAGTTCAATGGGTCTACTTTAGATAGAACTAGCAAATGGACTTATGTCACCATTTGTAATATTAGGTTGCATTCAAAAATCATATTTATTTATTTATTTATTTACTATTTCGATTTATATACCACTTTTCCCAGAAAGGTTCAGGGTGGTTCACACAGCAAAACAACACAATCACAACAGCAATTAAAACATAATAAAAACATAAAAACAATTAGGACAGATGTGAAATTAGCAGCCTCTAGAGGTTAAATGCCTGTCGGAAGAGGTTGGTCTTACAGGCCCTCCGAAAGGCCTGCAAATCAGTTATTGCTTGAACTTCCTCCGGCAGGGCGTTCCAAAAGGTAGGCGCTACTACAGAAAAAGTACGTTGTCACGTCGATGACAAGCGGCAGGTCTTAATTGACGGTACCTCCAGCAGATTTTGGTCCATGGACCGTAGTGGTCTCTGGGGAATATGCGGGGAAAGGAGGTCCTTCAAATACACTGGACCCAGACCATGCAAGGCCTTAAAGGTTAACACCAGCACTTTGAAGGTAATCCGGTACTCGATGGGAAGCCAGTGCAATCGCTGTAAGATTGGTGTAATGTGACACGACAGTGTCACTCCAGCCAGCAGTCGAGCCGCCACGTTTTTCACCAGCTTCAATTTCTGGTTTACTGACAAAGGAAGGCCAATGTAAAGGGCATTACAGTATTCTAGCCTCGAGATGACCGTGGCCTGGATTACTGTAGCTAGGTCGCCGTCGGAGAGGTAGGGCGCCAGTCGCCTTGCCTGGAGCAGATGGAAAAACACCGCTCTGCTCATGGTGGAGACCTGAGCCTCCATTGTCAGCAGAGGGTCCAGGCGTTTCACCAGGACCGACGGGCTAACCACCTCGCCATCCATTATTGGCAGCCGGAGCTCCCCCCCCCCCCCGGGGCGACCCAACCACAGAACCTCCGTCTTCAACGGGTTCACCTTCAACCTGCTGGCTCGTAGCCACCCAGTCACAGCTTTGAGGCACTGATGGAAATAATCGGGTAAAGAGTATGGCTGGCCTTCCATCCTCAGCACCAGCTGGGTGTCGTCAGCGTGGTGATGACACTCCAGACCACAACAATGCATCAGTTGGGCCAGTGGACACATATAGATGTTAAAACATAATAAAAACATAAAAATAATTAGGACAGATGTGAAATTAGATGACTTATTAAAGTAGAGACTTAATCTCAATGATTTCATTCCACCAGAAGTCACCCAGAGGGCGAATTATTGGCATAAGTGGGAGAAAAGCCAGTAATAATAATAATAATAATACTTTAATATTTGTGAGTCGCCCTCCACCGGCGGTGCTCCGGGCGACTTACAACAGTTAAAACCCTAGGGTGAACAATGTACAACAGTTTAAAAACATGGAATATAAACAGGAGGGGTGGCTCAAGTAGTCCAGGGTACCGAGCCAGTCCCGAGCGCTAGGCGGAAGAGCCAGGTCTTCAGGGCTGGGCGGAATCCAGATAGAGTCGGAGAGGCTCTGAGGCGGGCGGCAGTGAGTTCCAAGTCGAAGGGGCGCGACGGAGAAGGCTCTCCGCGAGTTTCCGCCAGTCTAGCCTCCCACACTCCAGGAGTAGTCAGGCGGTCACCGTTGATGGAGCGTGCTGGCCTCTCGCTGCATTGGGTCGTCAGCCGGTCACTCAGATAGGAAGGCCCAATGTTGTGCCGGGCTTTAAAGGTGAGCACCAGGAGTTTGTAAAGGGCTCTGAACTCTAGGGGCAGCCAGTGGAGTTCTTTAAGAATGGGGGAGATGTGATCCCTCACTGATGACCCAGTAATGAGTCTGGCTGCGGCGTTATGGATGCGTTTCAGCCTCTTAGTTGTTGTCTGGGGAGGCCCACATATAGGGCGTTGCAGTAGTCGAGGCGTGAGACGACGGTGGCATGGACCACTGTTCTCAAGGCCTCTGGTGGAAGGTAGGGAGCCAGCCGGACGGGCCCTACGGAGATGGAAAAAGGCGCCCTTAGCTGCAGCCTGGATCTGGGCCTCCATCGTGAGATTTTCGTCTAGGATCACTCCCAGGCTTTTCACCGCCGGGGCTGGAGCCAGGGACTCGCCCTCGAAGAGTGGAAGTGGTGGGCGGGGTCGGGACGGCCAGGCCAGAGGATCTCCGTTTTAGCCGGGTTGATCTTGAGTCTATATGCTCTGAGCCAGCTCGTCACCGCCCTCAATCCTAGGCTGAAACTGTCCGGTACTGATGATGACCCTGGGTCAAGCTTCAAGAGCAGCTGCGTGTCGTCTGCGTATTGGTAGCAGGAGAACCCGTGGCTCCTAGCAATATTAGCCAGGGGCTGGATGTAGATATTAAAGAGGGTGGGAGATAGAATGGCACCCTGAGGAACTCCACACTCCAGTTCGTTTTTCAAAGAGACTTGACCCTGCCACTCGACCCGCTGCGAGCGGCCTTGTAGGAACGATTCCAGCCAGGCCAGGCTCTGACTCAGTAGTGGGCAGAGTCAGAGCCAAAATTGGGCAAAGCCATCCTTTTCACTCTTTTAGCAATCTCTTCATTTTTATTCCCAACTAGTGTCTTGGGGAAGGATAGATGGGTGTGTAAATTGATCTCTTGGAGATTGTCATCACAGTTAGAAGAAGAGCTACAGGTTTCAAAATACAGTGTTCCCTCACTTATTGCTGGGGTTAAGTTCCAGGACCTACCGCAATCAGTGAAAAAACGTGATGTAGGGATACTCTATTTATTTTAATGTTTATACATTAGTTTAGAAGTTATACAGTATTTTAAGACTTTATAAACTTAAAATAAAGTGAAGGAAAGGAAGTAAAGGCATTTCAAGGCTGGAGGGAGGGAGGGAGGACTGAGGAGGGAAAGTGTCTTGGAGAGCGGCAGCACCACAAAACAGTGAAAATACTAGGGGTGGATATCTCCAATTTAAATACTTTGAAACCCATTAATAATTCGTATTTGAAATTCTTTTGACCTTATACCGACCCTCGGCGTCCAACCCAGAAGTGAAGTTTCAAAACCGAACCCGGGATTGCCATTTTTTGTAAAGGTCATTTTTCCCCTCCTCATTTTTTTCCCCTCTTCAGTTATCAACTCGCGAGAGGAGACTGGAGGGTGGCAGCACCTCTCACCAGCTGAGAGCTGAGGCGGGCGCCTTGAGTCATGTTAGTTCTCGGCAGGGAAGGAGGGGCAGGGAGGGCCCCGTCCGCTCCTCCTCCCCTGCCAGGATCTAAACCGTGTCAAGGCTTGGCGCGCTTTAGATCCTGGCAGGGGAAGAGAAGCGAACAGGGCCCTCCCTGCCAAGATCTAAAGCGCGCCAAGCCTTGGCGTGGTTTAGATCTTGGCAGGGGAGGAGGATCGAACTCAAGGCTTGATTCGCGTTAGTTCTTGGCAGGGAAAGAAATGTGCGTTAATTCTCCTTCCCTGCTGAGAACTAACAGGAAATAATAACGCAATTTCGTTATTAATTACATTTCAATTACAAAATTTATTGAAATTTTTTGGGATTAATTTCTATAACGACCCAGCAACGGAGATCCCCCCCACATGAGTTTAGAATCAATTTTTTTATGGATCAACCACCCTTAGAAAATACCATGATATATATTTCAAATTAATATTTTTTGAAATCCACGAAACAGCAAGTCTGCAATAAGCAAACCGTGAAGTAGTGAGGGAACACTGTTTTGTGCTAAACTGTTATTTATCTGCATCTACACTGTAGTTTTAATGCAGTTTCACACCACTTTAAATGCCATAGCTCAATATTATAGAATCACGAGAGTTTTAGTTTTTCTCTTCCAAAGAGTGCTGGTGCCTCACCAAACTACAACTCATTGGGATTCCATTACATTGAGCTATGACAGTTAGAACAACATCAAACTGAATTCTACAGTGTAGAGAAATCCTAAAACAGATGCAGGCACTTCCTATCCCC
Source organism: Anolis apletophallus (assembly GCA_030556195.1). Lineage (NCBI taxonomy): Eukaryota > Metazoa > Chordata > Lepidosauria > Squamata > Anolidae > Anolis > Anolis apletophallus. The sequence continues at coordinate 3,484,655 of JARBWK010000009.1, forward strand.
CGTGGCTTTACAATAAAAGTTAAAGGAAATATGTAGGCATATAATTAATTTAACAATTACTCTGAAGTGTGTTGAAATGCTGTGAGGTTTTTTTAGGAGGCAGGAAAAATAATAGACAGATTGAACATTAAAAAATTATCCTGCTAGAAAACAATGCATTTAAGTAGTATATCATGGGGTAACCTTCTTTTTTCCATATCTATTTTTAACAATTTCTTAGAAAATAAATCTGTCTTTCTGTTCTTTAATAGTTGGAAGGAACCTATGAGCTGAAATAAAGTATTCTACTTGAACAGCCAAGCAGGAAGAATTTTTTTATTCCATTTAAAACCAAATAATACACTTTTAATCATTATTCTGTTCAGCCAGTACTCTGGATAAGTGCTACCTATCTTTCTTGTCTCGACTCTTTCTTTCTTTTTTCCAACTGTAGAGGAAGAATGAAATCTTTGCTGAGGAAAATCAGGTGAGAGATATTCAGAAAGTGTTGAGGAAAAAGAATCCCACTTGCCTTCACCAATGCATGCACTCCTCATCTTTGTCCTTTCAAGTTTCCTACTAGCTTTCACTTAAACTTCCATCTGAAACATTACAATATTGACCTTAATTGTGCTCTAGAAAGGTATCAGGGGCTGGGGAGATAGCACAGCGGTAACACAGCTGTGCTTGCAATCGGAAGGTTGCTAGTTCAAATCCCCGAGCTGGCTTGGACAACCAGCTATTTGAGTCCTGTCCACTGCCCACCCAAGCAGTTCAACAGCCCAGCTGTGAATAAACAACTATTTGGGGACCATGGAAAGTGGGGGAGGATTTTTACACAGACTTTACAACGTCTGAAAAAGTTTGGCTGCTGGGAGAAGGGAGATGGAACACCGTCATGAAGATGGAACAACAGCACCCCCTTGTGATGTAAAGGCGCAATGATGCAAGGACATAACAACAATGATGTCGTAATGGCACATTCACATCCTGTGACGCACACCCTATATGACGGAGCCAGGAAAGAAGAAATCCTTCTAAAAACTGCACTGTACTGTCTATGTGTAAATTGTAAGTCTTCTGACAGGGACTGTCTGTCGTATGTGTATTGTAATCCCCACTGAGTTCCCTTTGGGGTGAGAAGAGCGGAATAGAAATAAACAGTAGTATTATTATTAACCCCAGGAAAACCCCTGTTTTTCCCCCATACTGCTTTATGACTTTGACTGGGTAATGTGATACCACCCAACTTACCTGTCCGAACGCATCTCTCCCTATGAACCTCTGAGATGTTTAAGATCATCTAGAGAGGCCCTGCTCTTGATCCCGCCCTCTTCGCAGGCGCAATTGGTGGGGACGAGAAGCAGGGCCTTCTCAGTGGTGGCCCCTCGGCTTTGGAACGCTCTTCCTAGTGACATCAGATCTGCCCCCCTCCCTCTTGACATTTCACAAGAAAGTTAAGACCTGGCCGTTTGATCAGACATTTGCAGAAGAAGCGTAATTACCTAAATTGAGACCTAAGGAACGATGACGACGCAATGGAAATCGATTTTAATAATGAGACGCTGAGATTGTGTTTTTAAATTTTAATTGATAAATTTGTGTTTTTATATGGATGTTTTATTAATTGCTGGTGTATTTTGTATGTGGACAGCGCTTGCCATGTGTACACCGCCTCGAGTCGCCTTCGGGCTGAGAGGGGCAGGCCCGGATTATCACCTTTTTGCGCCCTAGGCCACACTTTGGAATTATGCCTTTACTGCACCCCCCCTCCCCATCACTCAGACTCCCATCCTTGAGTCAAGAAAGGAGCCGGGCGCGAGGAGGAGGAGGAAAGAAGGGAAGCCCCGCCTCCTTGCGCTGTCCTTCCTTGACTCAATCCTGCCCCTGCACTGTAAATAAGGAGGAAGTTGAAGTCCAATTCACCTGGAGGGCCCACGTTTGCCCGGGCCTGCATTAGAGACTCCCTGAGGGCTCCTCTTTGCTTTTCACACACACACACACACACACACACACACACACCCGCCTTCTCCAATTTCTGGCGGCTTACTTGGGTCATCTTGTCCACCGAGACCGGGATTCCATCTATGGTTAAAGGCGGCAGCTCCGAGATAACCTCCTGTGGCGCAGGGAAGCCCCGCCTCCTCCTCCTTGCGCCATCCTTCCTTGAGTCAAGGAAGGAGCCGGGCGCGAGGAGGAAGGAAGGGAAGCCCCGCCTCCTCGCGCCATCCATCCTTGACAAGGGGGTGAGGGTGAGGGAGGGGACGCCATTCCCTCCTCCCCCTCTCAGCGCTCTCCCCCCTCCCCTGAGAGAGAGAGAGTCATCTCTGTCCTGAGTCCATGCGCATTGCATTTTTGTTTCAACTTTTTTTGGGTCCGTGATCTGCGCCCCCCTCGCCTTGTGCCCCTAGGCCATGGTCTAGGTTGGTCTTATGGGTAAGTCGGGTCTGGAGAGGGGTGGTATAAAAATATAGTAAATAAATAAATAAATTACGAAAGGGTCAAAGCTTCCTTAAAACCTTAGCATGAGGCTAAACCCGATGCCACTGTGCCAGTTTAGCCCAACTCTATTTCCTTTGCTATACTTGGAAACATTATATGGTGGATCCTTAAAAGAAAAGTTTTAAGGAAGAACACTGGACTGGTAATATCACAAGTAGTCAGTCACCTCTGATGGTGAATCTGTGAAACATAATGAGTTTTCTAATTCTGGACCTGCATAAGCTTTAACCAAATTAGATTTGCTTGGAGAGGCAATCAGCAGATTCAATAGTATCAATGACTGTGGGACCACATACGGTATATCTATGAAAGAGAATTTATTGTCTGCTTTGTGGTCACATACTGCAACCACCTTCTGGAAACTAAGCTATGAGGGCGGGTCAATAAGTCTGTGACTTTTTGAATTTCTCGCCTTTTAACTGAAAGGCCAACATTGCTCCTGTCAACAGGCATCTGTCAGTTGACTCCTGTCAAAATTTGAACAAGCTGCGCCATTTAGTTTGTGTTTGACAGCCATTGATAGCAGACTACCGCCTGATTTGAGGAGAAAATGGAAGAAAGTGAATTTTGTTTGCTCATTAAGCATTATTTTTTACGGAAAAAAATCACTCAAACCAAGGCTAAGCTTGATAAATACTATGGGGACTCTGCACCATCAATTTCAATGGTAAAAAAGTGTTTTACTGAATTTCGTTGTGGCCGTACAAGCACAGAAGATGCCGAACATTCGGGACGCCCAGTTGAGGTCTCTACACCCCCCACCTTTCCTACATGTTTCAAAACCTGCTTCAGATGTCCAAATTCATATGGTTTTTCTGAATTTCAGTCATTTCTGAGTGACCCTATCCAACTGTAGTATTTGCTAAAGGTAAGGGAAAGATGGTGTTCTCCACCCTGTTTTCCTTCAAAGGCAAATGTAGAAGTTTGAGGGAGGTAAAAATGAAGAGGGCAGGAGTTCCTGGAAATTTGGTCTATGCTCTATTCATACTTTTAATAGCAAGGCTTCACAATAATCTTGAGCTATCCAAGTGCTGAAAACAATTCCCTTTATACATTGTCTTTCCTCTTGCTCCCTCGGAACAAGCCTCAAAGAACCATTTCTTTAAATACATTGAATACAAATCACTTGCCCAGAGCAGGTTTGCTTATGCAACTCTCTGTTTTCCCTTTACATGTATTAGATACTAGTGCCCATATAATTTATATAGAAGTCCTTTATTCTCTGTTCTGAAAAGCAGCTGATAAGTACTTTGAAATAAATGAGTTATTCAAAGCAATATAACATATTTGCAAATAGCAAAATATAAAGCACTCAATGACAATATTATTTATCAAGATGCAGGTTAAAGGTGTGCTGCCTTTATTCAAAGGAGAACAACCCACAAGATGTTTATATGAAACCAAATGAAAGAAAACGGATAGGGATTTTACAGCGGGCTTGAAAGGGATATTTGTTGAATGTGTATTATAAATATGATTAGCAGTAAGCAGGTATGTTGCGTGTATACAAATCTTGCCACTTTTAATATCTAATAAAATGGAAGTTCCAGTAACAGACACAAAACCCTTCGGCTCCCTCCAATTACCGACCTGTTTCCAACTTGCCATTTTTAGGCAAGGTAATTGAGAGGGCAGCAGCGGATCAGCTGCAGCGGTTCTTAGATGACACAGCTGGACTTGATCCCTTCCAGTCCGGCTTCCGTATTGGGCATGGGACGGAGACTGTGCTCGTCGCCATTACAGACCAACTTCGCCACCAGCTGGACCAGGGCGGATCAGCCCTGCTTGTTTTGTTAGACCTAACAGCAGCGTTGGATACAGTAGATCATGCACTGTTGACCCACCGTTTAGCCATGACTGGGGTTAGGAGGACCACCCTTAAATGGGTGGCCTCCTTCCTCCAGGATCGGGGACAACATGTGGAGAGGGGAGAGGAGGTCTCCGGGAGGCTCCCATTAAGTTGCAGGGTCCCCCAGGGGGCCATCCTCTCTCCCTTATTGTTCAACATGTACATGCGCCCCTTGGCCCAGCTGGCCCGCGACTTTGGTCTGGAGTGTTATCAGTACGCTGATGACACCCGGCTTTTGCTGAGAATGGATGGCAGGCTGGACACCGTATCCGATTGTTTCCATCAATGCCTTGAAGCAGTGACTGGATGGCTGCGTGCCAGCCGGCTGAAGGTGAACCCGTCGAAGACAGAGATCTTGTGGCCCGGTCGCCCTGGGCTGGATGAGTGCCGGTTGCCTACCCTGGATGGCGAGCAACTTAGCCCGTCATCCCTTGTTAAGAGCTTGGGTGTCCAATTGGACCCTTTGCTGTCCATGGAGACCCAGGTCTCCACGGTCAGCAAAACTTCGTTCTACCATCTACGACAGGCTAGGCGACTGGCACCCTACCTGTCCAGGGATGACCTGGCCATGGTGATCCAAGCAACGGTCATCTCGAGATTGGACTACTGTAACTCCCTTTACATTGGCCTTCCCTTGTCGACAACCCGGAAACTCAAGCTGGTGCAGAATGCTGCTGCTCGCTTGTTGGTGGGAGCACCAGTGAGGGAACACATCACTCCCATCCTACGGCAACTGCACTGGCTTCCCATTGAGTACCGAATTGCCTTCAAGGTGCTGGTCTTAACCTTTAAGGCCTTACACGGTCTAGGGCCTGAGTACCTGAGGGACCGCCTTACCCCGTATGTCCCTCTGAGATCACTACACTCAGAAGAGCAGAATCTGTTAGTTGTTCCATCAATCCGCTCATGCCATTTATCCACAACTAGGCAGCGAGCCTTCTCTGCTGCAGCTCCTGTGTTGTGGAATTCACTTCCAGACGACACCCGAATGATCTCAGAGCTCGACCCTTTTCGGAGGGCTTGCAAGACCGCCCTTTTCAGATTGGCTTTTAACTAAACTGGTCTGTCCTGGTGTGTTCTATGCCTCGAGTCTTTAAGGAATCTACAATTCCTGTTATTTTATTACTGTTACAGTGTTTTGTGTTTTTATTGTATGCTGCATGTTTTATTGTATGCTGCATGTTTTATTGTACGTTGTGATCCGCCCCGAGCCTGCAGGGAGGAGCGGAATATAACATTGAATAAATAAATAAATACATAAATACATAAAGTCTTGGAATTAGACTAGGGAGAAAGAAGAATCCAAATTCTTATTTCAATATAATAATAATAATACTTTATTTCTAATCCGCATCCATCTCCCCGGAAGGGACTGGGAGCGGCTTACATGGGGCCGTGCCCGAACAACACATCATAAAAAATAACAACATAGAAGAACAGTAAGCATAATAAAATCAATAAACACAATAAAATACATCTGTGAAAACACAACAATACAGGTGAATCTAAAAACAAAACCGACAGGGCGGGCCGCATGGACATATAGGATATTTTAAAACTCGGAGGAGAACTGGGGTAGTGTCAGACACAAAGGGTCACATAGGAGAAAAAGGTCTCACAGAAACGGGGGCATTTGGGGAGCTTAATCTCCGAAGGCCAGGTGGAAGGACCAGGTTTTCAGTTGTTTCCTGAAGGATTCCAATGAGGGGGCATTCCTGATCTCTCAGTAGGGATATGTCTATGTCACAAACAGGTCATTTTAGCCTACTCTGATCCCATATAGCAAATACAACAACAACTACTACTACTACAACAATAAGAAAACTTTATTACGGTCACTGACCAGCACAAAGCGGGCACAAGCGCCCTGAGAAGGACAACTCCCCAGTAAGCAGTTATTTAAAATTAGATTAGAAATCAGTATAAAAGTATATTTCAAAAGACAGGATATTGTAACAGGTATTGAACCGAAGGGGGGGGGGGGGGAAGATTGATGAGAGAGGTCGAAAACATTGGTGGGCACTAAATAGGGTTGCTATTTTTTGATATAAGAAATAAGGGACTTTTATGGGATTTTTCACAAAAATAAGGGACACTTCATAAAAACTAGAAACTCAAACATTAGGTATAAATAGTTTTATTAACAGAATAAGATAATGATTGAAACTCACAAAAGAAACTGACTTACACCCTCTTAACAGTACATGGTATGTTGTAGTTGAGCAAACTAAGCCTGTAGTTGCTACAGGTAGTAACTCGGAGGAGGATTCTGTGTTGGACATGTCACTGGAAGAGGGAGGTTTGGGCAGAATGACTGCAGCTGGGAGGAAAAGGGCTGCAAGTGCTGAGAGTTTGGAAGAGGCAGAGCACAGGAGAAAGGTCCGACAAATACTTAGGGAGCCTACCAGTGATGATACTTTTGAGGGGTTTGACGTAGAGTTACCTTCAGAAGAGAGTGATACCGAGCTGGACTCAGCACTGGTGCAAGATGTCAGGGATGTGATAAATGCTGAGTCCAGCGAAAGCTCCTTTTTTGGCTTTTCGAGTGACCTTGCTTGGCCTAGTGGGGATGTTGAATCGGACTGGGGTCCTTTAACTGCTCAGCAAAGGTGGGAAGATTGGAGGAACACACCCAGGGCTGCAGCTGAGGGGAATGGGGCAGAGTTGGGTGGGGAGTCTGATGACTCTGATTTGTAAGGGTATTAAAGTAAGGCCTGGGGATTTGGGACTCTGCGGTCGGCCAAGGTGTTGCTGGTGGGTTGCTGGTTCTTGTATTTGGTGCTCTTGTTTCTTGTGTCGTAGTTCCTGATTCCCAGCAAGCTGTGAGTATTGGGCTGTTTTCCATGCTGGGTTCTGGGGGAGCTGCCATGGCAGCTCTAGCTGAAAATGTTGTATGTTGGGGGTTTGGGGTTTTAATGTGTGTTTTTATGTTTAGTGACTACCGCGTTTCGTTTGGGCTTTTCCTGTGTTGCTGTGAGTGTCTGTCCCTTAATTGGTATCGTATATGGGTGGAGGGGAGTTGCTGTGGGATGCGGGGGCTTTGATGTGTTTGTTTGTATACTTAGCTCCTGGAATTGGAGAAGCACTCTTCCTTTCCTTTTCTGGACGGGTCTTCACATCGCAACAGACTTAAAGCTGGAATAAAGCCAAGGACTTCAAAAGACGGACGTCTTCATTGTTTTTGTTTACAGGGCTTTTTTGTGGGTTCCTTTTATGCCGGACTGTGGCTGTGTTTTTGTTCAAAATAAATTGTAAATACTTTTACTAGCTTGGCGTGTCTTTGAGCCATCTGTGGGGGTTTTGACATGGTATGTTTCTGCGTGCTTTGTCATGCAGAAAAAACACTATTAGAACTACCATATTTTCTCCATCTGTATTTAGTACTTGACTTTGCTGACTTTAAAAGTGCACTGTCTAAACATTTAAATAAAATAAATTTTATAAGACAGTACATCTTCATGATTATTATGTCAATAGTTAATGGTATAGTATAGTATGGGATACACAGCATTGTATAGTATTGGGATACACAGCTAGGCCAATTTTATGAGTAACTCTCAAGCAACCAGAAACTATCTTTATCCAACATTCCCCTTGGGTAACGGTTAATTGAGTCTACTGTACTTTGAAAAAGTCCTGTATCGCCTCTTCCTTCCAACAGGGACGCAGGCTGCCCTGCGAGTTGGAATCCCCGGGCAGGCATTGCCGTGGAAACCGCAGCACGCACCTTCCTCTGGTCCAAACCCGCCCAGTCCTGTCCTGCTAGTCAATAATAAGGGACAGGGCCTGAAAATAAGGGACACAAATTTTAGGGCCAAAATAAGGGATGTGCCTTAGAATAAGGGACATATGGCAACCCTAGCACTAAAGGGGAAAGGAGGGGCACACTGCGAGTCTAGTAGCATTTCAGCTGCAACATGTTGCTCTAACTGCATTCCCAGCAGGGTGTTGACTTCGGTGTCAATCATCCTCCATCTGATTTTAAGAGCAGCAGCACAGAATTTAGCAACACTGTAAGCTATTGTAGTGTCAGAGTCCGAAAGCAGCAGGGTGGAGTAATATTTTTCACTGCACCCCGGGTATTTTAAAAGACATGGTCTAATGAGATTAGATCTAAGATCTCTGTAGCACATGCGTTGGAGAAGCATGTGCTCAGCTGTTTCCACATGAACAGATTCACAGGGGCATGGTCTCTGCTTGAAGGGGGTCTCCTGATACCTCCCCTCCAATACAGTCGATGCTTTTTCTGCACCAAAAAATGGCTGTTTTCTTTTTGCTATGCAAAAAGACCACATGCCAATTTTCCAAAGAACCAATCTGACACAATGGATAGTCTACTCAAACTAAAAAGTTTACAAAATTCAGCTTAGTAGTTCTCCTTGATAAGGTACAGCTGCCTAGGAACAAATAATTTGTTATTGTTTTGCATTGACTTCAGGTCATAAATGTCATGATGAAGTCCAATAGGTTGTACAGTGTTATGGGAATCCCTATGCAAACATTTTATGTATATAGTTAGTGGCCCTAGTTAGCAATTCGCATGTTATCTGAATGTTGCCAAATCAGACATGTTATATTACTGGGTCTGGAGAAGTGGCAGTTGGTTTGGAAATGTGGATTTTCCTCCTTTTGATTAAAAGTCAAGATGACTAAATTAAGACCCTCATGCTTCGTAAATATCATGAGAATATATAACTCACTAGAAGATACAATAATGTCTGGTATAGTACTAGGCAGTAAGTCAAGGTCGACTCGATTGCTGTTAGCAACAATAATGATTAAAGCAATTCACAATTTATTAAGGGTCTGGAGCAACAAGCACCTGAGGCAAAGCACCAAAATCAGTGTGTACAGAGCTATCATACTGTCTATTCTCCTCTATGGGTCTGAAACATGGGCCATCTATCGCCAACACCTATGACTCCTCAAACGCTTTCATCAGCGCTGTCTTCGTTCAATCCTAAATGTACACTGGACTGACTATGTGACGAATGTTGCTGTCCTTGAGCAAACAGGGATCACCAGCGTTGAGGCCATGCTATTGAGAACACAGCTGTGCTGGGCAGGGCACGTCTCCAGGATGGAGGACCACCACCTCCCAAAGATACTACTCTACGGTGAACTCGCCACGGGTCAGCGCAAGAGAGGCACCCCCCAAAAGAGATATAAGGACTCCCTGAAACATCATCTCAGGCTTAGCCAGATTGATCACCAACAATGGTCCACCCTGGCCTCATATCGGGAGGCATGGAGACGCACTATCCACAATGCTGGTGAGAAGACACGCTGAATGGGTCTCGACGCAAAACGACAATGCAGAAAGAACCGCAACTTGGAAACAACATAACCCAAGGAGACTTTCTGCTGTGCCTTCTGCAACTGAACTTGCCTATCTCAGATTGGCCGTTTTGGTCATCAATGCGCTTGTAAAAAGCGTGGGATGAGTCCTTCCTAAGAATATTCGTTCGCGAAGTAATGCCGAGAGAGAGATTTCATTTTTTTAATGAAATGTATATATCACCATTCAATTAGAAATGGAACTTGTGACAGCTGTATGGGCACCACTGTCCACAAATAGATTATCAGAATTTTCATGATCAAACGGCATTTGATGTGGGCACATTTGCACACCACTCTAAAGAGCTTGTGAACAAATCACCACTTTGAAGGATTGGTCTAAAGTGTGTTGGTGCCTGAAGAGCACTAGTTTGGGAGTTCTAACACATTGTTTCCCAACCTTTTTTGAGCCACGGCACACTTTTTACATTTGCAAAATCCTGGGGCACACCACCAACCAAAATGACACAAAATGACACTCTAACACAGGAATACATATAGTTAATATGTTTTAAAAATGTATTTATACAATCAGTGTGAAACCTGGGCCTGTTTCAATGAACTCAGCATAGATATCCTGGCAGGAATGGCAGAAAGACACAAACTTCCCACACAGAACTCCCATAACCAAGAGAAAATTCTATAAGAGTTTGGTGGGCATTGACCTTGAGTTTTGGAGTTGTAGTTCACCTATATCCAGAGAGCACTGTGGACTCAAACAATGTTGGATCAGGACCAAACTTGGCATGAATACTCAATATGCCCAAATATGAACGCAGATGGAGTTCAGGGGAAATAGACCTTGAAATTTGGGAGTTGTAGTTGCTGGGATTTATAGTTCCCCTACAATCAAAGAGCATTCTGAAACCCACCAATGATAGAGCTGGGCCAAACTTCCCACACAGAACCCCCAGGAGGCAAGAGGAGGTCTCTACTTGGGGAGAGGGAGGTGGGCCTTCCCAATGCATGGAGAGGGAGAGACCAAGTAGGCAACGGGTGGGGAGGGGGGTGTTTGTAATTTTGTGCCTTTGTTGAGGTAGGTTTCTTAGGGTTTTTATACTTCAACACACTAGACTCTCCCCCCTCCCCTTCCTGGAGGTTCCAATTTTCCACGGCACACCTGATGATCGCTCACGGCACACTAGTGTGCCCCGACACACTGGTTGGGAAACACTGGTCCAACAGACTTTGTCCAGAATCCTGTTGGATATTCCAATTATAGTAGACCCATTGAATCAATCATACATTACTGGGTCAACACATAATTAAATCGCATTAATTCAATAGTTCCCCTTTAGATGGAAGTAAGAAGGCAAAGGACAGTAGGACATACCACCGCCGCTTCCCAGCATCTGCTAGGTGAAGAAGTTGCATCCTTCTGCTTATGTCAAGGTTGGCTGAGCCAGTTCACCTTTTGTGGGGGATAATTTTGTCATCTTGCTGTAACTGTAGTGACTTCCCATATTAAGCCAAGCCCTTTTCAAAGAGTTCCTCATTATTGACATGTCATAGCCAATTGCAAAGGTCTGTCATGTTGTATTAGGAATACCAAATTTGAATTGGCATGCTTCACCCTTCCAAGGAAATGTCAAGCTGATAAAAGTTAAAAAGTTGCTCTGGGCAAGTTTTGTGGTCATTTATGCTTTGGTGAGATAACAGCAGGCACAGGATGCTGTTTCTCTATCGCTAATTTTCACAACTTCTCTCTTTTCCCCTGTAGCACCTGTATATTTTCACAGCACCAGTGTGTGTGGATATGCACATGCACATGGCTTCAAGTTGCCAGTTGCCTTATGCCCGACTTCATGAAGTGCATATCTTAGTTGTAATCCATAATTTTTTTGAATGCCTTGCTCTTAAATGGGTGATGTAGACATATTTGTTTTTCCTGGTGAAAAATGGAACATGATAATACCAGTTTGTTCATTTGGATCAACACAACCACCAGAAATGTTGGGGTACTTTGCGGGTGGGAGTTATGGGGGCTGTCAGGACAGCATGCCAAAACCAGCAGTCTGAATTCAAATTCCAGCATTTTTTGATTGCTGACAAATCAGGTAAATAAAGAGACCAAATAACAGTTGTGGATTGAACTAAGGGCACCACTTATTAATCTGGCGCAGTCTGGCTTTAGGCCAAGACATGGTACTGAGACAGCCTTGGTCGCCTTAGTTGACGATCTACACCGGGAGCTAGACAGGGGGAGCGTGTCCCTGTTAGTTCTGCTGGACCTCTCAGTGGCCTTTGATACTCTCGACCACAGTATCCTTCTAGGACGCCTCGCAGGAATAGGCCTTGGAGGCACTGTTTTGCAGTGGCTCCATCCTTCCTAGAGGGTCGTTCCCTGAAGGTGTTGTTGGAGGACAACTGCTTGACCTCACAACCATTGTCTTGTGGGGTCCCGCAGGGCTCTATACTGTCCCCCATGTTGTTTAACATCTACATGAAGCTGCTGGGAGAGATCATCAGGAGTTTCGGGGTGTGGTGTTATCTGTATGCAGATGGCATCCAAATCCGTCACTCCTTCCCACCTGCTACTAAGGAGGCTGTTCAGGTCCTGAACCAGTGCTTGGCCAGTGTGACGGTCTGGATGAGGGTGAAAAAATTGTCTCATTCCTCAGTCAACCACTTTTGAATATGTCTGCCTAAGGGTAGGTGACCGGGACAGGATAGGGATTCTGTTAGTGTACCGACCACCCTGCAGCACTACAGTCTCCCTACCTGAACTAGTTAGAGTGGTCTCAGACCTGGCACAATGGTTCATTGTGCTGGGATACTTCAATGTCCATGCCGAGACTGCCTTGTCAGGTGCGGCTCAGGACTTCATGGCCACCATGGGCCTGTCCCAACTAGTATCTGCTCTGACCCATAGTGCTGGGCACACATTAGATTTGGTTTTCTGTCAGGGATGGGAAGAAGGTGGTGGGGTGGAGGAGCTGACCATCGCTCCATTGCCATGGACTGACCACCACCCAATCAGGTTTAGACTTACTGTACCTCCCAACCTCTGCAGGGGTGGATGACCCATTAAAATGGTTCATCCCAGGAGACTTATGGACTCTAGTAAATTCCTGACAGATCTTGGGGATTTTCCCACCTCCTCGGTAAGTGACCCTGTTGATACTCTGGTCACTCTCTGGGACAGTGAAATGAGTAGGGCAATAGACATGATGTCCAAATCTGTCACTCCTTTCCACCTGTTACTAAGCAGGCTGTCCAGACCTTGAACCGGTGTTTATCTGCTGTGTTGGACTGGATGAGAGCTAGCAAATTGAAACTGAATCCAGACAAGACAGAGGTTTTCCTGGTCAGTCGAAAGGCCAAACAGGGCATAGGGTTATAGCCTGTGTTGGATGGGGTTACACTCCCCATGAAGACACAGGTTCACAGCTTCGGAGTGATCCTGGACTCATCGCTGAGCCTGGAGCCACAGATCTCGGCAGTGGCCAGGAGAGCAGCCACGTAGCTCACCGGAGCGACATACAGGGAGCATACCACCCCCCTGTTATGTCAGCTCCACTGGCTGCCTGTCCAGTTCCGAGCACAATTCAAAGTGCTGGTTTTGACCTATAAAGTCCTATATGGTTCCGGCCCAGCTTACTTGTCCGAACATATCTCCCCTTATGTCCCACCTCGTAATTTACGATTTTCCAGGGAGACCCTGCTCTCGATCCCACCTTCGTTGCAAATGCGCTTGGTGGGGACAAGGGACAGGGCCTTCTCGGTGGTGGAATTAGTTCATGCAAACACTCTTCATCCATCTGCCATTGGCGTGGCCCATGTCTGATATATAAGAATTATATATAATATTTAAACATGTATTTGGACTCTGTGGCTGAAAGAGTTTGAAAACCCCTGGTTTAAACAATAAGGAATAAGTAATCTAAATAAACACTCCAACTCCTTGAAACTGAGAACCTGATGTAGCAACCGATGTTCCTATTAGTCCCAACACATTTCAAAGAGGGAGATGATGGAGTGTGGCTGACTTAAATTATCTACAGAGGCCATGCCCCTCACCCCATAGTTACAGTAATGCTTTTTGTCCTCCCCTGGATGCCAGCAAATTAATCTACCCTACCTTCACTTCTTTACAGTGGGATAATTGTGCGGGGCTTGACGAATGCAAGACTGTAGTTAAAATTGCTGGAAGAAACATTAACAACCTTAGATATGCAGATGATACCACTTGGATGGCTGAACGTGAGGAGGAGCTGAGGAGCCTTCTAACCAAAGTGAAAGAAGAAAGTGCAAAACCTGGGTTGCAGTTAAACATAAGAAAAACCAAGATTATGGCAACCAGACTAATCAATAACTGGCAAATAGAGGGAAAAAACATGGAGGCAGTGAAAGACTTTGTACTTCTAGTTGCAAAGATTACTGCAGATGCAGACTGCAGCCAGGAAATCAGAAGACGTTTACTTCTTGGGAGGAGAGCAATGACCAATCTCGATAAAATAGTGAAGAGTAGAGACATCACACTGGCAATGAAGATCCGCATAGTTAAAGCAATGGTATTCCCCATAGTAACCTACAGATGTGCGAGCTGGACCATAAGGAAGACTGAGTGAAGGAAGATAGCTGCTTTTGAATTGTGGTGTTGGAAGAAAATTCTGAGCGTGCATTAGACCGCGAGAAGACAGTCCAAGTCCATACTTCAGGAAATAAAGCCTGACTGCTCATTGGAGGGAAGGATATTAGAGGCAAAGAGGAAGTACTTTGGCCACATCATGAGAAGACAGGAAAGCTTAGAGAAGACTATGATGCTGGGGAAAATGGAAGGAAAAAGGAAGAGGACTGACCAATGGCAAGATGGATGAATAATAATAATAATAATACACTTTATTTATATTCCACTCTTCTCACCCTGTGGTATTCCAGCCTAGTGGCGTGGGTCAGCCCCCGGGGGTCCCGGGGGTACCCAGACAAATGCCAGTTGAGCCAGGGCAAGGTGGGGCTTAGGCATGTTTTAGAATCCTAAAATGGCGATTCTTATATCAAATTGGGGGGGGGGGGTTGATTAGTATATCAAAGACTTACAAAAAATTCCCAAAAATTTTGGAAATGTAACTTAAGTACTAACGAAATTCGTTAGTAATTCGTATGCCAGAGCATGCGCATTCCAGATGGTTTTGGCCTACAACTCCCAGAAAACCTAACAGCAGGTAAATTGGCTGGGATTTCTGGGAGTTGTAGGCCAAAACTTGAATAAACCACACTGAATTCTAGATGGGACTCTCCAAATAGGAAGGAGGGAGGGAAGGAGGAAGGGAGGGAGGGAGGGGGTATTCTATTCTTGGAAGCAGCAAAAGAAAAGGAGGAGGAGCCCCCCCTCGCTCCTCGCTGCCTCTCTCTCACCCCGATCCTGAGGGAGCGAGGGCCCAAGTTTGCCCAGGCTGAGAGGAAAAGGAAGAGGCCTGAGGCTGTGAGGAATGGTGGGAGTTGAAGTCCAAAACACGTACCTGGAGGGCTGAAGCTGGCCCCTGCGATGGGGCATGGCAGAGCAACGGGGAAGAGAAGCATCTGAGAGAGCGTAGGGAGAGAGAGGAGGAGAAGCGCGCGTGTGTGTGTGTGTGTGTGTGAAGCAGGCCCCTGCAATGGGGCATGGCAGCAGAGCAACGGGGAAGAGAAGGAGGGGGGGAAGCCTGGAGGACTACACTTTCCAGAATGCATTGCCTAGCCTACCTAGCAGCAGCGTCACTTCCAGTTCCTCATAGAAATGCGGGAAAAAGAAGAAGCTGAATGAAGGCGGGAAGGAAATGAGGGGGAGAAGACAGGGAGAAGTGAGTAGTACAATAATTAATTAATTAATACTTAAGAATTTCTTACGATCATAACGCAAATTGTTGGCCTCAAGGACCGTAAAAGTAAGTCTACTTCCGGGATCGCGGCAGCGATACGTAAAACCTCAAAAGTCCCATTACATACGAATCTCTTACGAATCCTTTTAATTTCCGTTTCATTTTTCTCATGCCTAGTGGGGCTGGACTAGATGACCCTGGCCTCAGTGAGGAAGGCTGGCCGGATGGGTATGAATCATCTAACGAGAGCTTGCAATGGGATAATGAATGGTTGGAGAGATATCAAACAGAGAGTGAGTTCATAGAGGAAAGTATGGAGGAGGATTCCAGTTCCGATTATGAACGACCCGGAGGGTTAGGTTCCCAGTAACGAATACCTACTCCCTTCCCAGATGAACCGATGGGAGAAAGGGAGCTGGTTGAGTCTCATCTCTGATAATGGTGCAGCTGGCCCCGTTAATGAACAGGTATTCGATAGAAGGTCTAATATCAGAAATTCCAGAAAATCATGGAGCTTGAGAAAGGGGGTGAGATGGGTACCCCGAGACTAGCTTCTATATTAGCTGTGGCTTTTGGACTCTTAGCCAGATTTGAAGCCATGTTTGGTTTTGTTCACGCCTTTTTGCCAAGTCTCCAGGGAACCGTTGGAACGGTTCGGATTCAAGCCTTGTCTTTGTCGCAGTTGGGGCTGCCTTTCAAGAACCTTGTTCGGCCACAGGAGCGGCCTGCCTTTGGGAACTTTGCCTTGCCTTATAGAGTTTGCCTTCGTTGGACTTAAGCCTTTTATGCTTTGAACTATTGAACAATTCAACTATTGCATTTTTGATACTTCATTCCATGGACTATTTTTGAATCTATCTTCTTGGATTTTTTCTCTCTTTTTATTCTAAATAAACTTATTGATTGTTCACCAGCCTGTGTGTGTGTGATTCAGGGGGCCTGCCAGGTTCTGAGGTGCAACACATCCCGAAGGGGACTCAGAGCGGATTACCTCACACATACGGCAGACAATCCCTGCCGGTTTTACATACAATTACATACAACAAGTACAATTTAGAAGGATTTTCTTCTTCTTCTGGCTGCATCACAGGGTGCAATTGCGTCATTACGTCACAAGGTGGTGTTGTTGCTTCATCCTCATGGCGGAGAGCCTCTGTTTTTCCGCATTCTACCTTCCAACAGCCAATCTTTCTTTTTATTCAGGCGTTGCAAAGTCCTTTCTTTGTAAAAAAAAAAATCCTTCCCCGCTTGGCGGTTTGCAGTTTATCTATTCATAGCTGGGCTGTTTTCAAACTGTTGGGTGAACAGTGGACAGGGCTCACAGCTGGGTGTCCAGACCAGCCCGGGAATCGAACATGCAACCTTCTGATTGCAAGCACAGCTGTTGTTACCGCTGTGCTATCTCTTGGTATCCTTGAAGTGATTGGCTTGACTCTGAAGGAGCTTGCGGTGGTGACGGCTGACAGGGAGTTCTGGTGAGGGCTAGTCCATGAGGTCACAAAGGGTCGGAAGCGACTGAACGAATAAACAACAAAAAATGTGCTTCTAGAGAAGGTTATGGGAAGAGTTACAATGATTAGTTTCCCCCACTATGTGGAGATGGGTAAGCAAGGGCCAAGGTTTTTAAATCCAAACAGTAACTGGATAACAGATTTATAAGAAATAGTATTTCAGTTGAAGTATATCCAGTGTGACCGACATGGAGAGATGGATTCATGGATGTGCTTTTGTGACGGAAATACATGAAAACAGCCGAAATCAATACCTGCATCTGCTTCTTTCTTTTCCTTACCGAAGCCCTTGCCTACAGAGCTCACAGGCATAGATTTTTCCCCCTTGCAGCAAAGACTGTGTTTTGAGAGGAACAAGGAAATGGCCTCAGCATGCTTTACATTGCATACTCTGAGAGTTTTTTCCTCCCACACAGCTGCTGCTCAAGCACAACAGACCTGAGGCATAGACAGCAAAACAGTATGTTAATATAAAGCACACACGTACATACACAAAAGTGAGAGGTGAGTTGGCCAGAGATAAGAAACTCAACTTCATTGTTTGCAGCAAAACTTTTTTTAAAAAAAAATCTTTATTTGGTTTCAAGATACAATATAAAATGAAAGATATAACAGAATAAAGAAGTGATATAGGAAAAGAAGTGTAAGCAAGAAGAAAAGATACATAGAGAGCACAGATAAGAAACTTCTATTAAAAATCATAGCATTGAGAGTGCACCGAAATTTTTTTGGAGTGTTGGTGACTTTTCCGGCTTTTTAATCTTATGATATTGTATATTTATATTTTTGCTAAATCTTCTTTTAATTTCCCGACTTAAATATCCTATAATTAAAAAAAAACACAATATAAGAAGGAGTCACAGGAAAAAAAGAAGCATGTCATGAATTAGGTCTACTAGGAGATTAGCTCCATTCTATTATTTCTTAACTAGTAAAGTTTAAATCTATATTGCATTCTTTTATTGCAATATTCTTACATTAAAGACCAGTCCCATTTTTTTTATTTAATTTCTCTTTGTCGTTTACTAGGCATGAGAAAAAAGTTATGAAAATCAAAAGAAATCGTAAGTGATTCGTATGTAATGGGACTTTCTAGTTTATACGCATCACGGCAGCTAACCAGGAAGTAGACTTTCTTTTACGGTCCTTGAGGCCAACAATTTGCATTATGATCGTAATAAATTCTTAATTATTGTACTACTCACTTCTCCCTGTCTTCTCCCCCTCATTTCCTTCCCGCCTTCATTCATCTTCTTCTTTTTCCCGCATTTCTATGGGGAACTGGAAGTGACGCTGCTGCTAGGCATTCTGGAAAGTGTAGTCCTCCACGCTTCTCTCAGATGCTTCTCTCTCAGATGCTTCTCCCCCCCTCCCTTCTCTTCCCCGTTGCTCTGTCTTGCCCCCACCGCAGGGCCAACTTCACACACACACACACTCACACACTTCTCCTCCTTTCTCTCTCTGCACTCTCTCAGATGCTTCTCCCCCCCTCCCTTCTCTTCCCCGTTGCTCTGTCTTGCCCACCACAGGGGCCAACTTCACACACACACACACACACGCTTCTCCTCCTTTCTCTCTCTGCACTCTCTCAGATGCTTCTCCCCCCTCCCTTCTCTTCCCCGTTGCTCTGTCTTGCTCCATCGCACGGGCCAACTTCAGCCCTCCA
This sequence comes from Anolis apletophallus, assembly GCA_030556195.1. Classification (NCBI taxonomy): domain Eukaryota; kingdom Metazoa; phylum Chordata; class Lepidosauria; order Squamata; family Anolidae; genus Anolis; species Anolis apletophallus. The sequence goes on from JARBWK010000009.1 coordinate 3,503,300, forward strand.
GGTGTTTTGGACTTCAACTCACACCATTTCTCACAGCCTCAGGCCTCTTCCTTTTCCTCTCAGCCTGGGCAAACTTGGGCCCTCGCTCCCTCAGGATCGGGGTGAGAGAGAGGCAGCGAGGAGCGAGGGGGCTCCTCCTCCTTTTTGCTGCTTCCAAGAATAGAATACCCCTCCCTCCCTCCTTCCCTCCCTCCTTCCTATTTGGAGAGTCCCATCTAGAATTCAGTGTGATTTATTTAAGTTTTGGCCTACAACTCCCAGAAATCCCAGCCAATTTACCAGCTGTTAGGATTTCTGGGAGTTATAGGCCAAAACCATCTGGAATGCGCATGCACTGGCATACGAACTACTAACGAATTTCGTTAGTAATTAAGTTACATTGTAGAAATTTTGGGAATTTTTTTTGTAAGTCTTTCTTTTACTAATACCCCCCCCCCCCATTAGATTTCCGATTTCCTATTTTGGGTTCTAAACCATGCCTATCGTTTACCTCTCTTAATGCTTCAGTCAGCTTTTCCATCTAACATATCTCTATAACTTTTTGTAACCATTCGGTTTTAGACGGGCTGTCCCCCGACTTCCAAAAGTTTGCGTATAAATAACTTTGCTGCAGTTGTTACTAGTACAAATATTTTTCTTTCACTTGCGTCAAGATCAGAGTCCATGATTCCCAGCAAAAAAAATGTCTGGTTTCTTTGTTATCTTTTTTTTAAAAAAAAATTCCGTTTCCCTGTGAGTCATGTTCCAGTAATGTTTGGCTTTTGGGCAGAGCCACCACATGTGAAAGAAGGTACCATTTTTACTATTACAACTCCAACAATTCGGTTTTATTTTCTTATAGATTTTTGCCAATTTATCTGGGGTAAGGTACCATCTATATCAGTGTTTCCCAACCAGTGTGCCAGGTGTTTCCCAGCACTAGTGTGCTGTGAGCGATCATCAGGTGTGCCGTGGGAAGTTGGAACCTCCAGGAGGGGAGGGGGGAGAGTCTAGTGTGTTGAAGTATAAAACCCCCAAGAAACCTACCTTGATAAAGGCACTCCATGTGTGTTCATAGTTGGGCATATTGAGTCTTCATGCCAAGTGTGGTCCAGATCCATCATTATTTAAGTCCACAGTGCTCCCTAGAGGTAGGTGAACTACAACTTCCAAACTCAAGGTCAATTCCCAAGCAAACCCTTTCAGTACTTTCTGTTGGTACTGAGAGTTCAATATGCCAAGTTTGGTTCAATTCCATTGTTGCAAGAGTTCAGGATGCTCTTTGATTGTGTGTTAACTATAATACCAGAAACTGTAACTCCCAAATATCAAGGTCTATTTCCCCCAAACTCCATCTGTGTTCACATTTGGGCATATTGAATATTCATGCAAAGTTTGGTCCTGATCCAACATTGTTTGAGTCCACAGTGCTCTCTGGATATAGGTGAGCTACAACTCCAAAACTCAAGGTCAATGCCCACCAAACTCTTATAGCATTTCCTCTTGGTTATGGGAGTTCTGTGTGGGAAGTTTGTGTCTTTTTTCCATTCCTGCCAGGATATCTATGTTGTGTTCATCAAAACAGGTCCAGGTTTCACACTGAGTGTATAAATACATTTTAAAATATATTAACTATATGTATTACTGTGTTAGTGTCATTTTGTGTCATTTTGGTTGGTGGTGTGCCCCAGGATTTTGTAAATGTAAAAAGTGTGCCGTTGCTCAAAAAAGGTTGGGAAACACTGATCTATATAGTACCTTAATCCAATGTTCTCTATATTTATAGCAATATGATATATCTATATTGTTTTTCCAGATTTTCCCCCAATGTATCTGGTTTTATTTAGAATCCAATATTTCTGGACCATTCTTTCATAAATTCTCTGTTTTGATCTTTGTCACTTTCTTCTTTCAGTAATATTTTGTAAATCTTTGTCACTAGTTTCTCCTCCTTCCCCATAATTACATCTTCTATTTCATTACCTTGGCTTTCAAAGCCGATTTTCTCACCCTCTATATTTTTCTCTTATTTGGAAGTAGGGGAACCAGCCCATTTCATGCCCTTCACTAGCTAATTGGAGCTTGGTCTTCAAAAAGATCTCCGTACCGTCTCGTTGGCGTAAATCTTTATATGTTATCCATTTATTATTTTCCAGTTGTCTTATTTGAAATGCCTCTTTCGGGGATACCCAAATAAGGTATTTTTGTGTATATTTTCTTTTTATATTTTCCCCATACTTTTATAAGATATTTTCTAATATAGTGGTTTTTAAATTTCCCATCTGTGTTTACTTTTTTATACCAGAGGTAGCCGTGAAGATCAAACTTCAAGTCAAAGCTCTCTAAATTCATGATTTTTTCATTTTCCAGTTTGCACCAGCTCCTAATCCATGTTAAACAGCAAAACTGTTTGCAGCAAAACTTTTAAGAGCACACTTAGGCCACATGTTTGCAATATGGGGGTCTTACAACACAATCACATATTAACTTAAACATCTGGGTGAAGGTAATTTTCCAAACGAAACAAATGAGGATGAGTATCAGACTGCTAAATTCACCAGGAAATCAGAAATAACGTCATGTGTCCTACTCATCCATTTGGTGAATTAACGGGAATATCTCATTGAATCATTGAGTTGGAAGAGACTTGTGGGCCATCCTGTCCAACCCCATTTTGCCAAGAAGCAGGAAAATTGCACTCAAAGCACCCTGGCAGATGGCCATCCAGCCTCTGTTTAAAAGCCTCCCAAGAAGGAGCCTCTAGAATTTAATTTCTAGAATTAAAAAACCGCTTGCCTTAACATGGAGACATTTCATACTACACAATGTTAGCACTAGGCATGTGCATTTGAGCCAAAAGGCATGCCGTTTTCAGGTCTGTTTTTGTCTGACCCCTCATTTTGTATGCCAGAAAGTTACCCAAAAGGGGAGGGGCACTTTCCATTGCATTTGGCATGCTTCTTGGCATGTTAACTGGAAAGAGGACAAATTTTCAATCCTAAGTAATGCATCCAGTTCTGTTTACTTCATTTTAAGAAGGCTATAGATAAGTTGGAGCAGATTCAGAAAGAGCTCTAAGGATAAGAACAGGGATGGAGAAACAAAACATAAAAGGAAAGACTGACGGTGCGGTGCTTGTTCAGCTTGGTAAAGAGAAGGCCGAGGAATGGCATGATTATGCTCCTTAAACACTTCAAGGGTTCATGGAAAGAAGAGATGTAGATCTGTTCTCTGCGGCTGAAGATGATGATAGGACCAAGTTTACTAGTTTAATAGTTTGCTAAGAGATTTGAAAATTATTAATATTAAGAGTGATTTGGCAATGGAACCAATTTCTTAGGGCCCTTCCACACAGCCATATAACCCAGAATATCAAGGCAGATAATCTGCTTTGAATGGGGTTATCTGAGTCCACACTGCCATATAATCCAGTTCAATGTGGATTTTATGCAGCTTTGTGGAAGGGGACTGTAAGGACTCACCCGTCCTAAGCAGGCCGAATCCTGCTTGGAAGTCTGGATCCCTGTTTGGAAATGGCTGGCCTCCATTTTAGTAAGGGAGTTTCAGCTAGCAGCCCTCAGGAGAAGGTCAGAGCCAGAGAAAGGGGGTGTGGCCTTAGAGTCACTCAGCTCAGATACAGTTTCTTCCCTGTGATTGGCTGGGTGCCAGAGGGGAGGAGTTGAGCTGACTAGGAGAAGGATTCCTGTCAGAAAGATTTTAGTCTTGTCTTGGGAGAGGCTGTAGATAAGAAACATCTGAGCCTGAGGAGTCTTGAGCGAGGTTTCTGGGGGAGTATCATCAGAGCCTCTGCAATAGAGACTGACAGTCTAATCTATAGCTAACCACCACAAGGGAATAGGCTGGACTAAGGGGGTCAAGACCTAGCACTGACAGCTCTTAGGGCCAGGAGAGACTCCAGTGGTGACGCTTTAGTTTAGAGCCAGAAGGACTGACTGGAAATAGTCAGTTAGATCACCTTGTCGTCTCTTGTGATAGGGAGACAGGTGGGGCTCTGAGACTGTGGTGCTAATCTAACTAATTAGCTACTGTTAACAAGACTCAGGGAACTGTCTATGGTATAGAAGTTCTAGTTAGTTACATCAGCTACCCTCTAGTTTAATTATTAGTTGGGGAGTTGGGAGACAAGTCTTAGTACTGTCTGTGGAACTGAATTTAAGATCTAAGAAGAAGCACTAGCCTTTATATAGAAACCACTACGCACCAGCACATTGTTTAGATCCAGTTAACCATCACGCTAATAATTAACTATTTGTTTTTGTAAGCGTACGCACTTGTTGGCTCACTGAAGAACCAATACAATCTGTGCCTATTTGTTAGCCTGTTTGATAGTTAATAAATTCTTTTCTTATTAACTTTCACAAGCCTCCATCTTTCTGTCTTTTCAGTTTTCCTCACAGTGGGTGATTTGGTGTTAAGGAGCATAATTAAACATCTTAGTTAATAAAGTAAATCCTGATTACATATCAGGTTGGTGGCAGTAATAACTGGGAGTGTTAATAATATAATCTGCAGTGTCAAGTCGTGACAGGGACATAGAGAGGTGGTAGAGTTTCTCTAAATAAATTCAAAATGAAGCCGAACAGCTACCTGCTGGGGATGCTTTAGCTGGAGATCCTGCACTGAGCAGGGAGTTGAACTTGGTGGAATCAACCAAAGGAGTATCGCTATACCATAAACATTCAGCACAATTATATTAATAAGTGGTTATATCACATTAAGCACAATATTTGGCTGTAGTTCGTTCAACACAATATATACAGTTCAACACAAGAATAATATATATGATGTTCAACACAATACTGGTAACTCACGCCTTGAAGTTCCAAACAGTTCGGGGATTACTCCCAAATCATGTCCATAATGGAGAGTCCCATATGAGAGCACAAACTCAAAATTTCAGTCCATTCAGTAAATCACACAGTCCATGTACAGTCCATAGAATAGTCCAAAATAGTTCTGCGCAGAGCACCTATTGGATTATTTTGAACTATTTTGGACTATTCTATGGACTGTACATGGACTGATTTACTGAATGGACTGAAATTTTGAGTTTGTGCTCTCATATGGGACTCTCCATTATGGACATGATTTGTAATCCCGAACTGTTTGGTCAAGGCGTGAGTTACCAGTATTGTGTTGTCGTCATATATTATTCTTGTGTTGAACTATATACATTGTGTTCAACAAACTACAGCCAAATATTGTGCTTAATGTGATATAACCATTTATTAATATAATTGTGCTGAACGTTTATGGTATAGCGATACTCCTTTGGTTGATTCTAGTGTCTTAAGAGCAACCACTCCCACTTACTTTAGTTGAACTTGGTGGCCCATGAGGCCCCTTCCAACTCTATGATTCTATTATCCTAGGTTTTATTCTGACATCTGGATATGAAATATTGTTAAAACATATACATATGTGGCATGTCTTTCACATCTGTTCTGTCCCAGTGTATAGCAGGGTTCTTCATTCATTGCATATTTCACGTAAGAGGTGGCGCCTTTGATCGTGATGCGGTAGCAGGGAGCCTTCACCATGATTTCAGTGCTCACTATCCATTTCCATGGTAAATAATAGGGGTGGATATCTTCAATTTAAATACTTTGAAATCCGTTATTTTTCATTTGTTTTTATTAATTTCAATGTTTTTTGACCCTGGAGGCCCAACCAGGAAGTATAATTTCTTTACTGAACCTGGGATGGCAATTTTTCTTTAATTTTTGTAATAGATCGTTTTTCCCCCTTCTCCTCTCGCCAGCTCAGAGATTCTTCTAACAGGAATATTTATCTCCTCAAAATTGCTTTTCAGGGTCACTTACAGACATCAGAGTCCTGTCCCTGCCTTCTGCCAGCTCCCAGGAAAAAGGAAAAGCGTGCAAAAGCTTTGCCGAAAACCGCAGACCCGAGCAATCGATTGCCAGAGAGAATGGATCGGATCCATTGCTCTGGCAATCCATTGCTCGGGTCTGCAGTTTTGGGCAAAGCTTTTGCGCGCTTTTCCTTTTTCCTGGGAAAAGGCAGAAGGCAGGAACAGGACTCTGATGTCTATAAGTGACCCTGAAAAGCAATTTTGGAGGAGATAAATATTCATGTTAGAAGAAGCTCATACTTTATATGTGCATTTCATTTGCATTAATTGATTATTTGTTGATATAGCTTGCTTCTATGATGTTATTCCTGATGTTTAGGACTGATCCAGGCATGCCCTCCATTCTTCTTTCCCAGCTGAGGTCACGAATAATAATGAATATTTGTTATTAATAACGTTTTACTCACGAACGTTTTGGAAATTTTTTTGTAAGTATTTCAATATACTAATTTAAAATCCCCCCCCTAATAGTAGTTTAGAACCAAATTTTTTATGGATCAACCACCCCTAGTAAATAATATGCCCAAGGGTTTCCATATGTGATATTAAAGCACATATCTCTAGACAATATACTTTCTTTTCATAATACATCAAATATTCTTTAAAATGTTCCCCAAGTGGCAGCTTTAGAGGTTATCAGGAGCCATAACAAAGAAATAATATCCATCTTATTTATGGAACATGTGGTTCAGTGATGGTTATTGCTGCCTCCTTCAAGTGTTGCATTATTGATTATTTAGATATCTCATGTTGTTCTCTTCAGTGTTCTCCTGCTGACTGACAGATCCCATTACTTTATCTGCAGAGGAATTCAGATTTGCGAAAGTTACAAAACACAAGCGCGGGCACGCGGATCATCAATCTTGCTCTGCTGGTAACATGGAGCTGTAATGGAGACAGCTGGCATTTCCTTGACACGTCGCACGATGTCCCCCAAATCTCTCATCTTCCCAGCCTTGACAGCAAGAAAATTAATTGCACAGACAGTGATTTGTCATTCTGAGGATTATCCAGGCAGTTCAGGAACACCGAAAGCACTAAATGTGCACCTCGGTGTAGCAATTTGCGCCCAGATCCCACGGTGACATCAGGACTGAAGTGGCATTTGGAGGGTGACATGGGGAGTTGAATTAGTCCATTTCAGTTCTGGACACAATTTGGGGAAACTGTATTGTGCTAGAAAAACAGTGTCCTTAAGATGGCAGTAGCGTTCTTCATTTATGAAACTCAGAAACGAGGGAAGGGGACAAAGAGGATGATGCTTTTAAGCAGAGACTTTATTTGTGTATATGAAAACTTTTCTTTAACAGGCTAGAAATTAAAAAGGGAAACTTGCAAATCTGAATTTTGCATTCATAGATTCTTGAAGAGTTTATTTTTAAAGCAATTGGGAAGGAGTAGCATGAGCCGTGAAATGCTCAGTGGACTGGCGCAATGGCAGCAAGTGAGGCTGCAGAAAAAAAGGCTATACATCACCGGCATGGAAGCTGCCCTCTGTTTCTTGTCTGGAAAACTGTGTCCACTTTTTACAGTTTCATTTAATTTATTGGTACTCAAGAGTTTGCAGGGATTTTAAATTCATTGGATCTTTGCTTTTTAATTAATGTTGCCAAATTTAGGACTAATCACAGCCAAGGGAGCTTAAGAGGAGCCTCGTAAAATGAGTGTAGACAACGTGACTTTAAATGATCAAGAAAATAAAAAATTGGTGTTAATTTAGTTTCTATCACTTCTCTAAAGTTAAACTTTATCTATTAGAGCTGTACTAAATGTTCACTGCCAAACACTTTTGGCATGAAAATAGTGTGTCTAAAGCAGTGTGTTCCCAACCAGTGCGCCGTGGCACACTAGTGTGCCATGAGCCATCATCAGGTGTGTTGTGGGAAATTGGCACTCCCCCCCTCCTAGCAGCCCCCTCACAGGCTTCCAAGAAACAAATTGAGCCTCTCCGCTTGTAATTTTTTTTATACTATTTTACGGTATTTTTTTAGAGTTGCCCCTCCCCCCCAAGAACTGTTTATAACAGCTTCTTGACATCCATAGTTAACTGGAAGCAAGTTTCACTCAGGGTGAAATTTCACAAAGGTCTGGAGAACCAGCTCTATGAGGAGCAGCTTGAAGAGCTGGGCATTTTTAACCTGAAGAAGAGAAGGCTGAGAGAAGACATGATGTATAAATATATGAGAAGAAGTCATATCTATGTTGTGTTCATCGAAACAGGCCCAGGTTTCACACTGAGTGTATAAATACATTTAAAAACATATTAACTATATGTATTTTATCAATCTGTTCCCAAAAGTAACTTATTTTGTTTCTGGCTAGGCAGTGCAAAGCCACTTTTTTGTCCTCTTTAGTAGGCATGGTTTAGAACCCAAAAATAGCAAATCGAAAATCTAATGGGGGGGGGGGGATTTTTTTATTAGTAATAGGAAGACTTACAAAACATTTTCCAAAAATTTCTAAAATGTAACTTAATTACTAACGAAATTCGTTAGTAGTTTGTATGCCAGCGCATGCGCATTCCAGATGGTTTTGGCCTACAACTCCCAGAAATCCTAACAGCTGGTAAATTGGCTGGGATTTCTGGGAGTTGTAGGCCAAAACTTGAATAAATCACACTGAATTCTAGATGGGATTCTCCAAATAGGAAGGAGGGAGGGAGGGGGGGTATTCTATTCTTGGAACCAGCAAAAGAAAAGGAGGAGGAGCCCCCCCCTCGCTCCTCGCTGCCTCTCTCTCACCCCGATCCCGAGGGAGCGAGGGCCCAAGTTTGCCCAGCTGGTCATATACCTACATTCTATGCACATGCAATAATACAGCAGTAATAACAATGGGTATAAGAAGAGGTAAAATTCAAACCGAAGTATTCTGACTGGTCCCTGCCTCATGTGGTGCAAACGGGGTCTTCTCTGTGAGCCGGGAAATTAGCCCGGGGGAAAAGCCAGCGTTTTCTGCTTGGGTGCACACACATATATATTCTTTGGGGGTGATTTGCTGCAGAATCTTCTCTATGAGCCCGGATTCTGCAGCAAATCCCTCCCAAGAATATGTATGTGTGTGCTCCCAAGCCGCAAACACTGGCTTGCTAATTTCCCGGGCTAATAAGAGAGAGCCCGTTTGCACCGCATGAGGAGAGACCAGTCAGAATACTTCGGTTTGAATTTTACCTCTTCTTATACCCATTGTTATTACTGCTGTATTATTGCATGTGCATGGAATGTAGGTATATGACCAGTTGGATTACTTATAATAATAGGCACTTACAGTAGCATTCATTCTATTATACATTAGGTTGGTTTCTCACCCCAATACTCTTTGGTGCTTTAGATCCTGGCAGGCAGGAGGCAGGGAAGCCTGGAAAAATGTAAACAGAGAGGTTTACTCAGTAAATCCACAAGGAGGGCACTTCATCCAAAGTGCCCTCCTTGCAGATTTACTTCTGAGTAATCCTCTCTGTTTACATTTTTTCCAGGCTTCCAGCCGAAAGAAGGAGCGAGTTTAGGGCTTGCCTTGCCATAATACTTATTGGCAAGGGAGGCGGGAGGGTGGTGAGAGAGAAGGAGGGTGCCCCCCCCCCCCTTACGACCTAATAACGACACTTAAGAAAATCTTGGCCCCCGAAGTTCGAAAAAGAAAGTCCACTTCCTGGTTGGCATTCCAGGTGCGGAAATACTCGAAAGTAGCATTTCTTACGAATTTCTTACGAAACAAATCATTTTCATAACTTTTTTCTCATGCCTACTCTTTAGTACACTTTCAGCATTTTTCTGTATTATTTTCCGCATGCTGTACACGGTAATCTCAAGCAATCGAAATAATACAGTAAGCATATTGGCTTCAGGCCAGATATACTAATAGAGAGCATCATAAAGCCTATTTGGAGCAAGAGCAGGAAGGATAACTTTTCCAAGAATGGATTTAGAGAAAAAAACTGTACTGTGGGCATGTTTGCTACTTCAAGGATAAGTGACCACAGCCAGGCTTCCAGCTCACATTGTTAGCAGGGGGGGGGGGGACCAAGGCTAAGTGCGGGTAGCCAAGGGCCAAGGAGCTTCCCCCCCTCCCCCCTCCCTCAACCTGTCTCTTGGGGGAGACAGACCCAGCTGTGCTGGTCTGTGACCGTAATAAAGTTTTGATTGACAGACCCAGCACAGCAGGAACTTCAAAGTCAAGCTATGTTCTGTGTCTCCTCTAGAGTAGAACAGCTTTAATTAAGAAGCATTAAACCCTCCTCTACAAAGGGAAAGGACCCTGAAAGAGTGCTAACGCTGATGCTTAAAAAAAATCCAGGTCTTAACGCAGGATATGGATGGGGAGACTGAGGGAAGTCCCCTCAAAATCGGTGCTTTCTTAACTCCGTTGCTGCCAATGGGCTGAAAAAAACTCTTTAAAAAAATGTTGAACAAAAACCCCTTTTTGCAGCGCACACGGTTTTTTCCACACTGAAAAATGGATATGGGCGGCTTATGGAAGAAGAAACAGAAATGGATAGTGATTCACCCCGAATGCACAAGCCTAATGTATGGGTGTATAATGGTATTCAGGCTTTAATGTTTGTGTGTACATTATATGCAAATATTACACACACACACACACAATGCATATAGTGCATTTGGAAGGCTTCACAAAAGAGTCTGGAGCAACAAACACCTGAGACAAAGCACCAAAATCAGTGTGTACAGAGCTATCATACTGTGTATTCTCTTCTATGGGTCTGAAACATGGGTCACCAATCACCAACACCTACGACTCCTCAAACACTTTCATCAGCGCTGTCTTCGCACAATCCTAAATATACACTGGACTGACTATGTGACTAATGTTGCTGTTCTTGAGCAAGCAGGGATCACCAGCATTGGGGCCATGCTATTGAGAACACAGCTGCGCTGGGCAGGGCACGTCTCTAGGATGGAGGACCACCGCCTCCCAAAGATAGTACTCTATGGTGAACTCGCCACGGGTCAGCGCAAGAGGGGCGCCCCCAAAAAGAGATATAAGGACTCCCTGAAACAACATCTCAGGCTCGGCCAGATTGATCACCAACAATGGTCCACCCTGGCCTCACATCGGGAGGCACGGAGACGCACTATCCACAACGCTGCGGCCTCTTTCGAGAAGACACGCCGAATGGGTCTCGAAGAGAAACGACAACGCAGAAAGAACCGCAACTTGGAAACAACATCACCCAAGGAGACTTTCTGCTGTGCTTTCTGCAACCGGACTTGCCTATGTCAGATTGGCCTTTTTAGTCATCAACGCGCTTGTAAAAAGCGTGGGATGAGTCCTTCCTAAGAACCTTCGTTCGCGAAGTAATGCCGAGAGAATGTATGAGTGTATAATGGTATTCAGGCTTTGGTGTTTGTGTATACATTAACTTTCCTAAACTGGACCCAAACCCACTGGTTCTTAAGCACAAGAGATCCTCAACTACATTTTGATAAAGTCTATTTTATTGTAGTAAAATCATTTTAATATGTAAGTAAAGGCACAGCTTTTTATCATTCATATATTTAAACACTTAAGGAAAAAATGATTGCGCGCACTACAGATTATTAGGGAAGGAAAGTTGGAACAATGATTGATTACACGTACAATAATTTCAGTTGTATTTTGCTCTTGGAAAGGCAGACTAAGTAGATATTTTCAAAGTATAATTACAGGCATCTTCCTTAAAAAGCTGTGGGGCTCATCTGAAGGCAGCTTTAAGTATACTTAACCCTTGGTGTAATTGACAACAATTTGCCCATTAGTTTTAAAGCAGCTGGTTTACGTGGTTTTTCTTCTTCTTTTTTTAAAAAGAGGAAATGAAAATTATGGAGTGAAGCTGAAAAGAAGCGTAACTGCTTAAACACTTTCACGAAGAAGAAATAGGATATTGGCATTTTGGGCAAGGAGTTTAATGGAGCTCATCAAAAAATTGCAGATATGTGATATGCGATGTTTAAAAATAAGCTCTAACTACATCTTAATACAACATTTGGAACCAAAAACTGAATTCATGTTTTAAAACTGGGCTTTTCTTCCTCAATCTGAATGCAACACAACCCTCTGTATAATTCCTTAGAAATATATCCAGCCCCGGATTACCCCTAAGGCCACAATAAGCCACGGCCTACGGGCGCAGCCGAGGGGGGGCATAGATCTGGACCCCCCCCCCAAAGTTGGAAAAAACCAAGTCAATCTTCGGATGCTTATGCGCCTGCACGCGGAGCGCCGTCCATGCCCGCCCCGTGCCCCCCCCTTTGCTCTGATTCACTCACCCCTCCTCCCTCCCTCCTTCTCAGGCCACGCTGAGTCTTCCCCAGAGGCAGCGGAAGGTGCGCAGCGCTGCGTGGATGGGGGCCGCGCAGCTGCCGCTGCGGCCTCTGGGACGCATCAGCGTGGGTGTGGCCTGAGAAGGAGGGAGGGAGGAGGAGTAAGTGCAGCAGCAGAGCAAAGGAGGGGGCAGGCACCCGACCCGCGCATGCGCACGTTGGAGCGTGCGTACGTTGGAGCGTGCGTACGTCTGCACGCGAAGACAAGCCACGAGGGAAGACAAACAGAAGGAGGCTGTGGCCAGCAACTGCGAGGAGTTCATCTGCTTTACCAAATTGCAGAAGAGAGGTCTGTCTGCTTTCATTCTGGCTCATAATATTTGTGGAATTATGTCAGGGTGGGAGAAATAACTGTTTGGATGCATTTCTAAATTCCCATTGTCCACATTGCCCAGCATTTAATGGTCTTGCAGCTGCAAAGCTTAGCCGGCTGCTGCCTGGGAAAATGCTATGTTGGGAGGTGGTTAGCTGGCCCTGTTTCTTATCTGGATTTCCTGGTTTTCAGTATTGTTCTTTCTTTAATGTTGCAATTGAGCACCTTGATTAGCATTTAATGGCCTTGCAACTGCAAAGCCTAGCTGGTTGCTACCTGGGGGACTCCTTTGTTGGGAGGTGGTACTAAGGAAGGAAGGAAGGAAGGCCCTCCAGGCCTCTCCCCACTACTCTCCCTCCCTGGGGCATGGGGATCCTAATCAGCCTTGGCAGATGGCCACCCCGCCACGGCCCCCAAGCCTCCGGGTGAGGAAGGAAGGAAAGGCAGGCGCGGCTTGGGCCCCACCCTCCCTTCCTGGATCCCAAACAACAACTTTAAGTGCCAGTAGTAGAGGGGGCGTAATTCCAAAGTGTGGCCTAGTGGCGCAAAAAAGGTGTTCATCTGGGCCTCAATATATCTCTCACTACCCAATGGCACTTACCTCCAAGTAAACATTCACAGGCTATAGCTTCATTGGGACTTACTTCCAAGTCAGAGAAATACGTTTCCAATATTAGTATTATTTGATTTTTAAAAACATTAATATCTCAATCAATACACCCTTGGATTGATCCCCCAACTGAGGGTCATGTGGGAAAAAAATCTGATGAAACTCAGGTGTAGCTTGAATTTTGACTTAATTATAATACATTTTCACTGATTAAATATCAAGACATTGGAGGCTATACAATGTATTCAACCTAGTCCCATCCACATGGTTACACTAAGTGTAAGGTAAGGAAGGTCAATCAGGTGTTGTCCCAGACTATGTAAGAGGCAGGTCTACAGTGACTACTTATCTCGAATGCCAGATTAGCACTGGGATGATTTAGAGTGTCACCCCCCAGCTACTTTGGAAGCAGGAGGAAATATTGACCATGCAGTGCCACTGAACCCAGTTTGGCACCACTGAACAGCCATCCTTACCCTCTCCCATTCTTCTCGTTGCACCAGTCAGTGGGCAGAAAATGGCTCATGCTGGTTGCTCACCACTTGAAGGGATGTCAGCCAGGACACCAGTGCAATGCAGGAGGTGGGGGGGGGGGGAGTAGCACCCAGTGTCACTCCAGGTAACTAGTGATGGACACTAGCAATGGACACTAGCCACTAGAATTTATTTATTTACGGTATTTGTATGCTGCCTTCCTCAGCCCGTAGGCTGAGGGGGGATCCCTGCGCAGAGCCATTTCGCCCTCCGGGGCTTCTTCGAGACCATGGACATATCCGTACAAATTCACTTGATCCGGGGCATTGCTGAAAATAGTACTAATATTAACATAATGTCCATTGAAAGGCAGGAAACCCATTTAAAGGAACCACATAGGCAAAACTGAGCAACCATACATACCAATAATCATGGCTCCAGTATGTATAGTATATCCAGTGTGGATGCAGCCACCAGGTCAGTATCTCCAGGCAAAATAAACGCACAATCAACTACATTAAATAGTTTTGAATACAGAACAGATGCAAGGGATTACACAAGGAGCTCATTAAGAGATAATCTGTCATTAAGGCCCAGAGGGAACTCGGATTTAAGGTTGATAATCCACTCTCCAACACACGGTAGGGATCACACGAAGATGTTTTCTTGGTCCAACACGATTTTATTGAAGGTACGAGACATGTGAAGCTAAAGCACCGGCCCGCCACCCAAACACACCTTTTATACCCCCATAGCCCCTCCCCTACCCATGCAACATCTGGGCAGGGTTACATCAGCCACCAGTGAGTCAGCAATCCCAGTAATCCCCAGGGGCATGACCCCAGGGGTCACAAAGTCAGTGTCACCGGTCCCAATGTCCAATGTCCATGCTTGGAGGAGTTACCTCACTTCCCTCTCAAACACCTGGAAGTTGCATCACTCCCAGTCTGACTCAACAGTCTGAGTGTATCTGGGACAAAGGTCATCCCGAAGCTAAAGTGAAGGTCGCGGTTGCCTCATGACAGGCTTGGAACCTGGACTTCATCCAAGCTCAGGTTCCCCAATCCTGACATAGCGGTCTCCCTCCACCTCGTCCTCCCCTGAGGAAACAAAACATCATTCAATCTAAAGGAGGAGAGGGGCTCACGTACTTCTTTAACAAGCTACAATGAAAAGTGGGATGTACCTTTCCCAAACTTTTAGGCAACATGAGGGTATATGACACTTTATTTACAGCAGTTTCAATTCTGAAAGGCCCAATGTATTTAGGACTCAATTTCTTTGACTTGTAACCCAATTTTAAATTCTCTGTTGATAACCACACTAAGTCCCCCTCGCTATACTCCTCCCCTTTCTGCCTTTTGCGGTCCCCAAACAGCTTATATGACT